>DWAO01003372.1:0-14314 GCA_018230605.1 Heliconius congener | reverse complement strand
GGCAGAAAGTGGGGACCGGAGTGTCTTAACACTAGGTTCCCTCTGCCTACCCTGCTGCCTATGCGCGGGATACAACGTGAAGCTGATTTATTTTTATTTTATTTATAATACAAGTAAAAACTTATATACAAGAACGTACCGTGTGTTTTATTTATGTACTTCAAATGCAACTGTCAGACGGCCGAGCCTATGACAAACGAATTATCCGCCAATGAAACAACACCGACCACAGACCGGTCTTGTTGATTGATTGTTTGAGAGTGAATGTTTGATTTTTGTTTGTAAAGTAAACAACTTGTATTTCATAATTGAATTCAAGTTTTCAAACGCGATCGTGGTGTAGCGGCAGTGCGGAGTAATTTAACAATAATTCCACTCTACCTACTATATTACATAAAGAAGAAGCGTTCATTGCTTCAAGATGATATATTATAAATAAATATTTTTTCAATTGTAGAAATATTTATATAATAGCAAGTTCAAATTATATCATGTTGTTTTTGATAATACTTACCGTACAATTAAAAGAATTTAATTGTACAAACAAAACAATGATTTTAAATAACGTTTTGTTTTAGGCTCATGTGTCATGTCGATAAACATCGTCAAACAAAAATCATATGAAGATTTCATATGTTTTTTTTCAGCTTCACACGGTATTCCGCATGTAGCAGGGTAGGCAGAAGAAGCCTAGTGTGAAGACACTCCGCTTCCCACCATCCGCCGACTTCTGGAGGCATTGCTTGTTGAGTGGTGGAGCTCAACACCGCGCTTCGCCTAGACACCAGAGCAAAGAAATGAAATTATTAAATATTTCATTTTCTTTGAGTGGGGATCGAACCCACAAACAGTTAGAATCGCAGTTACAGTCACACGCTTGTGCCACGACTAGCCTCATATGAGTTTGCTTTGATGTTAAAAATTACTGTTCCATTTAAAACATTTTAACATTTATAACAATGTTGTATAACAAAGTGCGCCCACCCACGCCACGTCACTATATTAGCAATGAATAGAATGTGGAAATGCAGTGTGTCACTAAAGCTTTTACTGTTTACGCCAAAGTGTGGAATCACAAGAAAAAAATCTGAAACTTTTATAAAATAATTCTTAATGTACCAGAATTGAATGGATAAATTCAAGAAAGAGACGAAAGTAGATAAGCGACAGCCACAAAATGATTATACATATTATGAGCTATGAACAAAAAAAGAACATGTCATTAATCGATCATATATTTAATACGCTTTCAAACAGCATTGACCTTGTATTTGATTTTATACTTAATAAATAAATATACGTCGCGAGGTGAAAAAAAATTGGAACATCTAGTTCCATGTACTATTATTACGAAAGAACAACGCCTTTTCTACTTTAGTAATGGTGAATATAAATTAATGACTACTTAAATTATTACGTTGATAGAAACATATAAACATAACTTTATGTTATTCTTGAATAGACAGATAAGACCTAGATTAGAATTCGTCAACAATCGAAAAACGCAGTAAATTGATTTACTGCTAAAAGAACAGGAATAAAAAATAGAGATTTGACGCCGCCAGTATCATTTCCTAAATTGCTGTGGCTTAATGCTTGTGTGTGGATTATGCTTCTGTTCTGTATCTAATCTTTCACCTGTTTGATTTTCATTTTTGATTGGACTATGAAAAATACTGTAAATGTGACAGGTTGTGGGTTCGATTTCCACTTAGGAAATTAAATATTTAATATGTTTATTTCTTCGCTCTGTTAACAAAGCAAAGCGCGGCATTGAGTTCCACCACTCAGCACACACAATGCCTCTAGATGTCGGAAGAAAATGTGAAACGGGAGTGTCTCAATAGGAACGGATTGTCTTAATAGTAGGTTCTTTTTGCCTACTCTGCTATATACAAGATAAAAGAGTCACCAAAACAAAAAGGAATAGCTGATGATAATTACATATGTTATTTCAAACTCAATAACATTCATTATATGACGTTATGAAGTATAACCAATATTGTAGGTACTTATAACACCTGTAAATTCATATATTTCACGGAATGGAAATTCGACAATTTATATCTGTATAAATAGTAACAGGAAGTACAGTGTTCACTCTCTAATATATACCAAAGCTGCGTCACACGTATATTGACCAACATTTTAACGACATGGTTGCTAAAATAGTACGAATTAGTGCCTCGTAAATCTGTCTCGCAGGGAAACGAAAAGACTGCCATTAGTTCGTCTACCACACGTTCATTCTTATACACAAACTTACCTACTTTTGCTTAGTATCCCAATTAACTAGCATTTACCGGGACCTCTGGTCATTATGAACACCCACCGGTCATTAATGTTATGTAACCCTCATCAAGTGTAGCGCCTTAGGTCGTCTACAACTAAGTGTACAAGTTTTGTTAAACTATCAACTAATATGGGTAATTAACAAAAAACAATGAAAGTTTTTAACATGAGTTAGCTTTTCTTAAAAGTAAAGTAAATAAAGAAAATTAATTACTATATAGTATAGTAGTTTTAAAATAGTACTATATTAGTAGTCTAATATATAGGTATTACATTACATAGTACATACTACTTGTATTCATTATACACTTCAACGCATTACATTAATACGTTTTATATGAAAAAGTTGAAAATGTTTTCGTTTTGAATCTTCGGATGAAAATCGATACAATACCAATTTAATCGGCATCCGAACAGACACGATGAATGTTTCAGCTTTCACGTTTTCAATTGATGGATAAATGTGATGACTTGTACGGCATCATTCGAATTCGTTTACAAACAAAATTTTATTTTTTCCCTATGTAAATATTGATTTAATGACTAAATAAAATAATCATTTGCCTCTTATCACTGTCATATTTCTAAATGTTTTTATCAAAAAAAATATATAAATTTTTATAATTAATTAAATAATAAAGTAAATATCGATATCCTTGAAATTGGCATTGTTACTCATTATTCATTTTAAAATTATTACTTTTAAGTTTCCTTAATTAGAAATATTCTAATAATTATATATATATATATATTAAAATAGAACATGAGCAAATGTAAAAGAATCGAATAATTTAAGAATTTCCATAATATGTAAAAATACTTTTTAAAGTTGTTTTTAAGTGTTCACGGCGGCGCAACCCGTGTTTACCGCTCGCGCCAGCCATCTGACGGCGCGAACATAAATCCGTATTTATTCAAAACAATCTATTTCTAAAATCATCATACGTTTTCAACGCGTATCATTTGCGGTTAACTAGTATATAGTATGAATGTTGCGTGTTTCTCCCGCAGAGAATGTTTTAATGTATTTCTAGTAGATTAGTATCTATAGTTTTTCTTTTAATCAGCAGATTTCCTTTTTCTTCAAAAATGGGTAGGCAAAGGGAACCTAATGTTAATAACAATTGTTTTCCAACTTTAAGATCAATTTTCAACTTAACGGAACTTTGTGTGCCGGTAAGCTGTTACCGGAGTCAGGGTTTGGAGAAATGAAAATAATTTAAATATAATCTTCCTTCATTCAAAAAAAATATTAATTGAACACTTTCATTTTTATATGATAATAGCACCAACATCTCGATAAACTATTTTTTGTTTTACAATTTATGGATACATTGTAATGGCATGCAATTGCTTGCCATTACAATGTATAAAAATAATTAAATGTTAGTAAGAGGTAATTTAGGGCAGAATTAGTTAATCTAGTATCTTTTACTTTTTACTATTGGATACACTCTCTTGGACTCCACTGCGACTATCCCGGTCTTGGAAAAAAATATTTACATACAGAAAAAAATATAATTTTAGTCTAGTAAAATATATAGTCTTCTAGACTGATATTTGTAAACATTTATTTAATTAAATAGTTTATTTCTTTTAAAATGCAATTTAAATTAAATTAATATTGGTATTTAGAAAATAGTTTAAGCCAATACTATCAAATAATATCATGACTTCATTATTTCACTTGAAAAACAAGGTTGATTTCATCTTTACATAGTTTTCTGTATGTACTTAAGCTGATAAAAATCATCATTTAACAGATGAACAGTTTAAATAAACATTATTTTTAAGATTGACTTTCTATAATATGACAGTTTTCTTTAAAACACAAGGCAGACTTCACATTTCATAATCTATTCTCATAGTAAACCAGGACCAGAATAAAAATATTTAAAGTTATAGCAACCTCTGCTTGTGGCAGTTATTTTCCTGGCAACCATATGCTATTATAGTGTTGAGAAAAAATAAGCTTTAACGTGATATATAATTAACTGAAAAAACACATAAGTGCAAAGTATCAACATTAAGTGACCTATTCAAACCAGGCAACCCTGGAATTGCGGCAGACTGAGAGGTAGCAACCATTGTTTTTCCAATTCCTTATGCGATACTCGTACGTGATATTCACATGACTGCAAGTTTTGAACAAAAACGCATTACCATAAATTATACGCAGTTTTACAAAGAAAAAAAACTTTATCTTTATTAGGTATGTATGGTATACTAATTTATCGGAAAAAATCTCCAATAATTTTGCAATTTTTGTAAATGTAACAAGTGTATTTATAATTAATATAAAGTTTAGATGGTAGGTATTAAACAACAATTTTATTTATATTTTATACGATAAAATTGAAAGCTTTAAATTGCATGAATAATAATTAATTAAACACCTTCAATATGAAGAGGAAAGAAGATACAATAACAGTTTCATTTTAGAATAATAGGACACTGAAAAGAATATAACCGTGCAACCTTTTGATAGTGAACAAAACGTATTATGAAGCTTTCAGATGCGATCAATAATGTATCCGGCTAAGTGTAACTAAGGAAGAAAAGTGGAAAATGTTCGTAGAAATTAATTTACTCAAAGTGTGTGTTATTTTTAATAGAAAAGAATAAAAGTTTCTATGTCGTGCAGCATCACATTTTTACTTGACGTTAAGAAATTACAACACCGCTTCTCACTTTCCGATAAATCTAGGGCAATGAAAGCAGTATACTGTTTTCCGATGCAGTGAGTCCCATTCGATTTTATCTTTCATCTAGTTTTCACATTTCTTTTTAACAAAAGCCAAGCTGTATCATCAATATTTGTAGCTTTTAAGTAATACATTTTGTAAAGTAAAGTAAAGAAAGTTTAACTTTTACGAAGCCTTCGTGGCGCAGGGGCACAAGCATGCTAATGTAAACGCGACGCTTGTGGATTCGATTCCCTTTCCCTTCCCTTTTCTAGCTCTAGTAAAGAGGCAAAGCGCGGCGTTGAGTTCCATCTCTCAACAGGCGATACCTCAAGAATTCGCCGAAAAGTGTTGAACGGAAGTGTCTTAATGAGGAGCGGAATGTTTTAACACTAGATTCCCAGGTTCCCAAAGTCTACCTTGTTATGTGCGGGGTACAGCGTGAAACTAATCAAATAAAAAAATATATGTTAAAGTAAATAATAAACGAATGATATTTACAATTCAATTCATTAATATATTACATTTAAAATGTTAAAATATCTATTAAAACTCTAAAAATAGGCTAACAAAAAAAATCGTAGATTAATATAAAATATATAAAAATATCTATCCTTTTATACGGTAAAAAAATCTAAAAATGAATCAAAACACAGCCTCATATTTCATATAAACTATAGAGCACATTATTGTTAAACATAATGGATCGCCTCCATAATGCATACCATATACCTTTCGACCCAATGATTTTTATAAATCAATCATATACAACCGCCGTACATTAATCATCGCAGTACCTATACCCTGTGAATGTAATACCTACACACATTTATACGAACATTCTCTGAACAACTGCTACCTCAGATAAATACGTCGCCACGATAAAATATACTTATGTGTGTGTGTATTTTATTCGCAAATGTATCATTACATACGTATTTACATGTACATTGTACATATAAATATTTTATATATATGTATATGTATATCCTTTACATTGGTAGAAAACCTATTCAGAGCCATCGGATTTTTTTGTGGATCGTATCGAGTAAATTGAATTTATGAATATGAATATGTTGGCATTCGCCGTTTTTGTTGCTTTTAAGTTTTAATTTGTGTTAGCTGTAAGTTCAAATGTTCTTCTTGAAGAATAACAGAAGTAAAATTAACCATCCATCCAGTAAATATCATTACATATTTTTTTATAAATTACAATTTGCTTGTGAAACGTAGAAGTTTATAAATTATAATGTTAAAAGTCCGAAATAAAATCATTCCTTATTATACGGTCCGTGAATTTACCAATTCATTTGGTAAACATTAATATTAACTAGAAAACATTAAGATTTACCAGTAGATCACTTTTAATAGTACCTACCATAATTATACACTAACTTAACACAACGCATTTATTTGTATATATGTATTAAATGTATATATGTATTGTATTAAATTTAAATTTGCCCGATTTTATGTTTAATCATATAAATCTATTTAACTACAGCAACATTGTTTATTCGTCGTCAGCTGGATGAACAGTTTACTTTGCTTAACAAAATAATATGACACAGTGAAGCCAGCTCGTCACACTTCCGGTAATACCTGAGTGTTTTAGTTATTAAAACTTTATAATAACGCTGTTTAATCCGTGACTAACTTTTGTTCTTTAGCATTTCGAATTAAATTTACATTTTTGCTTAAAGCCTGTTTGAGAATCATGTCTTTCAGATAATATTTTCTTAGCGTCACGCTGTATATATTGTTAAGACATTCCGCTCCTCATTTTTTAATTAGAATAATATTTTAGATCATAATTTCTTGAATCAATCTATTGAAGAAATCGACGATAGGGGATTGATTACATAGGTGAAAATTGAGCTAAGTATCGTGCTATTGAAAAGGATTGTCCGAGGACAGGCTGTTGATGGCTATGAAGATAAGGAACGGTTACAACATTATATTATTATTGTTTCTGTACATATTATTATTAATTCAGGAGACATTATCTGTTGAGTGGCGAAGCTCAACACCGCACCATTAGCTTTACCAGAGCTAATAATCACAGCGAACGGGTATCGAACCCACAATCTGTCGCGTTTACATTTACGACTGTGCCACGTCTGGCCTATCTGATTATGTAACTTAATTTATTTTATGTAGACCCAAATGAACAAAGTGCAAAAATAAAACTATATTACATGTTCAAGTAGAAACACCAACAGATACTTGTTAATACAAATCATATATTAACGTTAAGACTATTATTTAAATATTTACAAGAATATGGAAAACTGGCAAAGAAAAATAAAAGAAATCCCTAAGTTTCAGAACCGAAGCCCAAAAAGAAAATTTACGATAATTTCATTGCGACTTAACATAATAATACTTGTGGTCTCCATTATTTGGAGCATTGAAATGAATTTGTATATTTTCATATTTTATATATTAAAATAAAACAAATTTCAGGGTCAATTTACGTAGTATGAGAGACGAGTATCATTCTTTCATCACATTTGCGATCGTGTGGTAACTAAAAATAAAATTTAAGAGCGTGGGTGATACGGAGCAGGTAAAATCAGAGATGAGATTCGTTATCATAGCCTAACGTAACATTTTCAAACAAATATAGACGATATAATTCTATTACCTGAATATTTTCGTTTGATCACAATATATAATATCACATACAAATGCTAAATAGCTTTTATACTTCAACATTAAATAACTTTTATACTATGATATAATGACAAATATCACTGTGGTCTCCATTATTTGGAGCATTGAAATGAATTTGTATATTTTCATATTTTATATATTAAAATAAAACAAATTTCAGGGTCAATTTACGTAGTATGAGAGACGAGTATCATTCTTTCATCACATTTGCGATCGTGTGGTAACTAAAAATAAAATTTAAGAGCGTGGGTGATACGGAGCAGGTAAAATCAGAGATGAGATTCGTTATCATAGCCTAACGTAACATTTTCAAACAAATATAGACGATATAATTCTATTACCTGAATATTTTCGTTTGATCACAATATATAATATCACATACAAATGCTAAATAGCTTTTATACTTTAACATTAAATAACTTTTATACTATGATATAATGACAAATATCACGGTAAAATCTATAACACCATGTACCTGAAATTGCGTAAAAATCGAATCCACACTAGTACTACCGCTACATACTGTTAAGAAGGTTGAATTTTAGCTTCTATTCATATTAAGTTATATCATAATACTGAAAACTCTATAATAAAAATAATTTTACATCCCGCCAACCGATTTATCTGATACTTTTTTTATTGGAAAGGATACAATTCAAGGGTAGTTTGATAAAAATTGAATTATCAGATGCGGTTGAAATTGAAGAAGTTAATTTTTCTGTTCAAAATTATGAAATCTTAAAAATATTTCACATCTACTTTGTATCAATCATAATTAAATTATAGTGTATAAAACTTTTCTAATGTTCTTTATTTTAAAGGATATACTTAGTAGACGTTTCAATATACCACAGTTTTAAAATTGAATGGAAATAGAAGCTTACATAGAAAAACAAAATGTTCTAGCGTTAACGTGTATCGCGTAGCACTATCTGACGTAACAAAAGGACGGGCGAAACGCGAGCGTGAATAAATCTAAGACAATAAATACCTAACACGATATTACAACTTTCACTAAGATCGAATATTGCTAATTTTATAAACTAAAAATAAAGAAATATATAGTATAAATAGAACAAAACAAATTTTACTATTGAAAATAAAGAAATTCTAAATATAACGTAGAAGTCGTTACAATAATAACTTTGCGGATATTATAATGGAGCGTACTTTATCTTGGCAGTTCAATTACATTTTATGAATTGCTATCATTTGATATCTTCAATGGAATACAAAGCAGGTGTCTCCAATCAATACAAATGAGACATTATTTTTTATTATTTATAGTTTTCAATTCCAAGCTTAATAAAGTTTTCTTGCAATGTGTAATAGGTCGTATATTTTATACGATTCATAAAAATGCACTTATATATCACTCAAGATTATTTAAAAAAATATAGTATGAACTAAAATCATTTCAAATAACTAAAGACTTCAAGTCTTTAGTTATTTGAAATGATTTTATTTGAAAAGTTTTTAGCTAAGTCGAAATAATAAAGTATATACATATTGTGTAGGTTTGACTTCAAGCCGAGTACATTTAATACTTGAACGTATACTGTAACGCAATGTTAAAAAGTTTGGAATATTAATATAAGTAATACTCTATATGAAAATTAAAATTAATAGCATTAATTATTAGTCATCTAGGCGCAATTGAGAAATACGTATACGCGATGGTAGTGAATTTGATCCTACTCCGAAGTTTATTTTAATTTTACTAGTAAGTAATTTTACTGACAATAATAAAGCGCAGCGTTGAGTATGCGCCATGACACTCGCAATATTTCCAGAAATGGAGAATGAATTATTATTATAGTCACTCTGGTTTTTCCATTAAATAAAAATACAAGTATAATATTTTTATAAGGTCAACGTATAGCAATAAAAATAGTGAACTAATGAACAATTGATTGACGAGTTCTTAAAAAATATCGACATGCACTTAAAAAAAAAATGGAAAATTTCACACAACTTACCGGACATTAGCAAGAGTGTGCCGACGACTCTTAAGGTACCTCCCATGGTACTTTTGTAGTTCACCAATGCTGCCTTGCTCCGCCTGCATCCTGCCGTGTGTGGGCGCGGACGCCTCGTCCCCGGATTGCCCGGATTGTCCGGATTGCCCGGCTGGCGATGCGCTGACGGCACCAGAGCCACGCTTGCGTGCTTTATTGGATTTTCTCGCCGCCGCCGATACGCATATTTTTACCGACGACGGACTGCCAAAACTACGTTTTTTTCCCGAACTCCTAGATGACGTATATGCAGTATCCGTACTGCTTCTTGTGCTCTTGTAAGAAGGCGTAAGAGTCGCGTCTGTCGCGTCTTCTAAGGGCCAATCGGAATCGTCCTCCTCCTCGATACCCGGTAATGGCGATTGTTGGCCAAGTGGACGGGGGGAACTTATAACGGTCTCCGGAACAACTGTAAACAAGCAGTATATGTATTTATATCCAATGTTACTTTGTTGTATAATTCTAAAATTGAAATTGATAAAAAGTCTCTATAAAATTATAGTTTTGTTAATTTTTAATATAATCTTGTGATTGCTCAACAGATTAAAATTCCTTGTCTAGAATAGAAACGATTAAAATTATGAATTCAACCCTCGTTGTTTTGGTTACGAAATGGGACAAAGCTTATTCGATAATTTACACTTTCTGAAATATTGCCAATGGTTGGATTCAGTCATCTCTCAAATATTATATTTATACATACAAAACGCCTCATCCGAAGAATAAGGTCCTATTAGCAAAAAATGTCTTTGCAAATAGAACATTATTCTTCGGATGAGTCGAAATATCTAGCTCAAAAAGCGTTGTGTAAGTTAAGAATAAAAATTGAATTCTATATTTCTAATCCGAAGAGTGCATGTGAGGGTAAGTAGTGGCCTATTCAGCTAACCTAATCGCTCGAGAAATGAGAATGGAGTATGGATTGTGCGGCAACTGTGAACAGTTCTACTAAAAGCCATTTCATGATGACAATACAGTTTTCATTGTTACGTATAAGATGTTTAATCATACATACAGTCTAATAAATATATATTGTTATATTGTACGTAGAATTGGTAAAGTTTGATAAATTGTTGATAACAACATGTTTACAATTTCTAAGTTTGAATTTAAATCTTTATATAAATGAAAAAATAAATAAATGGATAATTTCGTATATACCACAACAGCAAACGAGGCAGGTCACAAGTAGCATTACGCTGTACACGTTCTTTCTGCCTACCCTGCTATGCACACATCATATGCAGCTAGTGTCAACACTCTTCACTCTCCGCTTTCCGTCTGAATCGAAGACATTTGCTTACCAGAAATAAACATAAGTAACTCCTCCGAGAGATAATAGAATCTACAATCATCGTGTTTTCAGTTGAGGCGACCCCTCTGCGCCATTTTTACGCCTCGATTTAATTTAACTAAGCCTCCTCACAACTACGTCACATGTCGAAAAAAAAGTTTTATTTTTATGATGAAAGGTACATATATTAAACAAAAAGTGGGATTCGGATAAAGCATATGCCTATTTCAAAAATTATCAATTTATTTTATTAGGATTATAGGCAATACTATCAGTATACTATAGTATAGTAATGGCCTAATGGACAATGGTGCTGATCGTGCAATGGGAGCTGATAGTTGTATTATTGTCATCTTGTTTACAAGCACTGGCCCCCTTTTAACTCAAATATTTAAAAGTCAAAGAGGATCAAATAAAAATAAGGATAAATTTTATATCTTCTGAAACCATCTGTAGGATTCACGTATTATAAATGAATAAGAATAAATATGTGTAAGTATACACGAGTAGTCTCACGAAAGACTGGTAGGTAACGTCACGTAAGAGGGATTACTTTAGCGTGGAGCAAGCTAGCTCAGCCTCTGTCAATTAGCTTTCTAATCTTTCTTTCTGGCAAAGACAACGGAGATTACAGGAGCCCTATACAGATAAATGAAGTTATAGCCTAAGATCCCAGGGCCCCCAGATCTACGTCATTTTAGCAAGGTTGAAATTTTGAGTATTATTAGTATAATATGTAGTTAAGACAACGAAGAAAAAATAGAATAATGAGTGGATACTAAAAGTAAAGGATCTGGCAATAATAAATATACATATTTTACATTATTCTTAAAAACATATTTAAATACGAGCGTTTCTACTTTAACGTTACCTACGTTGGTGTGCGTGGATGCTTTGGTGTGCGTGGATGCTTTGGTGAGCGTGGATTTTATGTAACTTTAGCTGGCGCTATCTCTGAAAGCCCCACTTTCAAGTTAGTACGTACGCATACCGTCTTAACTACATATTAGACTAATGTTCCTCAAAATTTTATCTTTGCTAAAGTGACGTGGGTCTGGGGGCTCTTGGATCTCAGTCTAATCTATATATAAATTATATAATAAATAAGGTATACCTTATTGTAATTCTAAAATGTGAAATGTACCTAAAAATAGGATGAATATTACATTTCGTTTCTTCCGTTCTCTAGACTTTATTGAAAAATGTGAAAGTACCATTTCGGATCTAGTACAAAACACGTAGTTCGATAAAAAATATTTAGGTTTGACTCCGCTCGCGGCTTATTTGATTGGAACCTTAGAATTGACACCAGAGAAAAAATATCCATTTTAACGTAAATTGGTAACATTAAATAATATAACCTAACAAATGTTTGTAAGATTGTAAAACATGAGAAATTTTATCTAAATCACTTGAGTTATTTCTATTAGCACTTAAGCATGGGTTATATTTTTTATATGGTAATATTAAAAATTGTATAGAAATAAAAAATTAAGTAAGTTGCACTCACATTATAAAAATGTTAACCTAGTTATGTTATAAAAAATGGAACTTAGTTTCTCAAGTAGGAATCGAACCCACAAACGTCGACGTTTACAGCCGCACGGTGCCCCTGCACAATGACTGTGCTCCACGTAATATTACGTTGAATATCATAACTAGCTTCAATAATGCTAGACAAGGTCTGAAGTTAATTACAGCAAAGCGGTTAGTGCCATGAGACTCATTATGGGTCGTGTATTTTACAACCACGAGCAATGCACAAAGTTGCATGATACGTATGTTTACTAATAATATAGGATTCTTTTTTGTAAGCTATCTGAAAATAAATTATGTAAATTATGGGGTCAAAAATACGCTAAAATATATATGTGTTAATTCATATAAATTTTAAAATATATGTTGTAAATAATAATTGGAAAATGTTGATAATAAACAAGTATTAGTTGATAATAAACAAGACAGACAGACAGACGGATTGCCAACAAAGTGATCTTATAAGGGTTTCTTTTTTCTTTATGAGGTACGGAACCCTAAAAATTTATTAAATAGAAGTAAAGCAACTGAAAGCTTATTAGAATATTTATTTTCTGTTTATTTTATAATTTAAGCAAATTTCTTTGGCTTTATCTAGCGTACATAGTTTGAATTCCACTGTCAAAGTATTTAAACCTATATGGTTCACTGGGTTAATCTACGAAATAGCTGAAACGCTCTCAGCTTTTAGCAAAGTGGATTCTTATTGTGTAGGCTAGCTACAGTTGCTATCTTTCCGTTACTAAAATACTGTTTTGAGGGTATTTGAGCAAAATAAGAATCAAATCGCATATTTTGTTTTGAATAACATAATTTTCATACATAAAAAAATAATATTGGGGCTAAGTTTCAGATTGTATGTTAAAATCTCATTGAAACGAATATGTAACAAGCAATATAATACGTGAGTGAAAGTTTAAGGAGTCAAACTATCCAGTTTTCCCTATATATTTACTTAGCAAAGTACGACACTTGCATGAATACAAAACTCCAAATGAAATTATTTATTGTAGTTTCAAATAAACGTAACAAAAAAGTGGTAAGACTATTACGATAATATGGTTTTTGGTAATGGCATTTAAATACTACTTTGACATTTCAAATGATAATTAATAATACAGAGATATTAAAGCATTTCCATGTAAATTAAACCAAACAGAGCGACCGCTGTTTCGACAAGGATCGATTCAACATGAGTCAATATTTGAATACGCCACTCCCTCCTCCCATGCATCACTTAGTGATGATCACTATATAATTTGTTTTTTTTTTCAGTTTCAATCATTTATATAATGTTTGTTATTTATATGTAAACTATCTTACATATTTTTTTCTGATTATATTTATTTATTTAAACAATATTTTACTGTTACAGATAAGATAGACATTTAACATGTCTAATTCTTATTATTTACATTATGACATCTTCAAAGCAATTTTCATAACAAATTGAGGAGCTTCCTAGTCATGTAATGAAAATAAATGTAAACGTCCATAAATAAATATTTTAAAAGAATTGAAATAAGATGAAACTAAACAAATACTATTAATAAATGGTATTATAATATATGTATATGATGATTTATTTGACATCTAGTTTTATTTTATTTAGACCTAGCGGCCCCCGCGTGGCGTTTTTTATTTAAAAATAAAAAATTGTCGAACTCGCTCACCGATGCTTTTGTATCAATTTTAGGGTTGTGGATGGGAAATACCTTATATGTGTTTGTGGGCATGTGCTCTTATATTGTATGAAATTAAAAGAAATATAAATTTAAGTAAATATTTCATCTCCTCGAGTGGGGATCGAACCC
>DWAO01003371.1:0-14314 GCA_018230605.1 Heliconius congener | reverse complement strand
TAAAAATACTGCGAATAAGAAAAAAAAATATGTAAATTTAAATTTTAAAGATTATTGTACTTTTTTTTATAAATTTAAAATTAATTTATTTATAATAATTTTTCTTATTTACATTATTCTTAATTCAGATGCTAAAAAAATATTTGTTACAAAAGTACCTAATGTAAAAAATAAATATAAATTTTAAAAGTAAAAAATATATACATGATTTTATATATTTAAACGATTATTGATTTAGCTTCAAGTAGTATCCCGCATATAGCAAGGTAAGCAGAGTCAACCTAGTGTTAAGATACTGTTTCCCTCCTTCAGTCCAGTTACGAGTCCTAAGGTTGAGTAGCGGAATTCAACGTCGTCCTTTGTTTATTACCCGACGATAAAAATTGGTTTTACCCTCGGCTGGAAATCGAATCCTTAACCGTAGTGTGCTACGTGTGCAGTCAGGACTTCCAAGACGGCCTCTTTTTATTATGGTCACCCTGCGTATTTTTCAAGAGTAGACAAATATAACATTTATATGATACAAAATGGGCATTGTAATTTGTAAATATTAGTTTGAAATAAAAAGTAATTACATATTTAATTATATAATAATACATAAAAAAACAACAATAAAAACACATAACACTGTATTATTGCAAATTCCCGCTGTTTAATAATTTCTCAATCCTAAAATTATTTTTATTGATGATTACTTTAAGATCATTTATCTTATCCCGCTTCTCTTGTACATCTATTTGCAATTGTTTTAGTTTAGTATGGAGAGGTAACAGGGATTCCTCATTTGCACTGTAATAGAAAAAATATATATAATCTTCAAGAGTTGGACTCAGATAATATAAACAATTCTCTTGTGCATAGAAAAATAAGTGCGCTATAAATTTAAAGAATTATATTGAAAAAAAGTTAAGGACTGATATGTGTTACTCATCTCTATATATAATAAGACAGTAAAAATATTTTGTCTGTACATTTAGTAATGTTGACTGAAATGGATAGAGGGGCACTTCTTATTTCGCAACTATCGAAAAGGTATATCTTGTCGTCGAGCAATCTAACAAAATATCACACACTCGGAGAAAAAATTAATTCAATTAAATATTTTTAAAGTGTTATTTTACACATACTTAGATAAGAAAAATAAAAAAAATGTACAAAAATTGGGATAAAGGCGCGAGTTGAAATCTTGTTTTTAGGGCTGCCGTACCTTTTAAGAAAAAAAGGAACCCTTATAAGATCACTTTGTTGTCTGTCTGTCTGTCGAGAGCCTTTATCTCAGAAACGCTTGGAGATATCGAGTTGAAATTCAAATAATATCTGAGTAAGATCTACGGTCCCATGATTTCCAGAAAAAAACATTTTTTACATTTACTTAAAAGATGGCCGTTTACACTAAATAGGGAATCAACATTAATAGGGTATTTCCGGCTGACCTAGAATTATGAAAGCTAGCATTGTTAGATAGCACTAGTTTAGGAAAAAGTCTGAAACTATACATTTGTGGTTAAATCCGGAAATATAACAATCTTAAAAGGGGGCAAAATTTGGTATTAAATCCACCAATTCAAGTGAGACATCATATGAAAGATTTCTAAAATTTTTGTACGGAAACCTCGGTGGGCGAGCCCTACTCGCCCATGTTTTTAAAATAATTAAGTTCAATTAATCTTATTTTATTATGAGAATGGCCAAATTATTATGAGAATGGCCATATTAACAGATATTTAGTTATAATGCATAATATATTTTAATTTAAGTCTTAGCAGGAAAAAAAATACCTATATACTTATAATAACAGATTCCGATACTACATAATTATAGTGAGAAATACGAATGGATAAAAAATAGCCTTTTTTAATATTACATTTACCAAGCACTACTCAGGCGAAACGTTAAACGTGTCACGGTCGCTAAGATTTAAGAGAAGATAAGGACAGTTTGCAGAATGAACGTCATGTTAACATTTTTTTTTATTTGCGCTTAACCTTCACTTTCGTTAACTTTTTTCTAAATGTTTTTTCAGTTTCACTCTGTATTCCACAAATGACAGTGTAGATAGTGAGACAGTAGCGAGTCATTGCTGATGAGTGGCAGAATTTAACGCCACGTTTTGTCTCGTTACCAAAGCAGCGGTCGCGCTTACAATAAGACATGAAACTTAAAAACCTGAGCTTGTTGTTGTTGTTGTTATTAATATTTTGGTACTTACCTAATGCTTACTTACATAAAAGTATTCCTTTACAGAAGAAGTTCATTATTTTTATAATTAATAGACAACTGATAGTTATTGCTAAACCTTATTTATACTTACGCTTTAAGTTTGATTAATTGTTTAGAAGCCTCTTCGTAGCCCAATGTCCACTGTTGAAGTTCCTGGCGCATTACTTCGACATCTTCTTGAACATGATCCAACAACTTCCCCAACGGGTTGGCCACACGTGATAATGCTTGTACATTAAATCTTAATTGTTCTATTTCTTGATAAACTATATCTCTTGACTTTTGAGCTCCAAACTGCCATTCCTTAATACAATTTTCATTAAATTTAATTAATTATAGTCTTCACCACAGCTGTCGTGGCGCAATGGGATCATCGCCTTTATCTGACATGCGGGAATGTTTAAGTATATTAATACGATTAAATTATTTTCATATCCCCGCCGGAGTAAAATAAAGCGTGACGTGAGTTTTACCACTCCACAAGGAATGTCTCAAGATCATGACAAAATCAATCAATTATCAAATACTTATCTTTGCCTGTTTAGAATATCTGATATGAAAATAAAAGATCAGCAGTGTTGTTATTCTTTAGAAATTTTCTTATATACTAAGTTTTAACTATAATGACAGAAGCTGGGTGTATATTTTCGGTCGTCTACATTTGATTAACAACAATTGAGGTGGTAAATAGACGAAGTAGTAACTACTGAAAGGGTCATTATGTTTACGCAAACAAATTGCGGACGATAACTGACATAAAGTATATCTCTTCATAAAAAAAATTCACGTGATAATAGCTTAGGCTGATGAAAAAATGACACAACATCACGAAAATTATTTGATTTCAATGGTACTTTTTTATGGTAAAGAAGCTATTAGACCTGGGCAGAAGCCTAGGCTGTAGCAGTCTAGACTATAATTGGAATCATAGCAGTCAGTCTTGAAAACTAAAATAAATAATGGAATGCAGGCTTAATAAAAAAGCAGTGTTTTTTCTTTGAAATTATTGTGGAGAGAATTATAAAGCTCACGCAACAAATTTACGGGCGGAAACTAGGAACTTACAATATCTGTTTTACCAGTGACCTCAGAAAATTCTTTTTGTGCATCAAGAATTTGTTGAACAAGATGACCATGCTGCTTAGAAGATAGAATTTCGTCATCATTTTCCATGTTTTTTGGCGTTTCTATATTTTCTACGATAATAATGCTACTATCATCCTCCTAAAAATGCATGTATAAAATAAAAATTACTTTTAAGTTTGAAAGATTTGAAATAAATCTTGAAAGAATAGATAAAAACATTATAGTAGGTAAGTATACCTACATAAAATTTATGCAAAATAAATTATAATTGAATAAATACCTCTTCTTGTGTAATACTTTCTGCTATTATATTGACCTTACCAACTACAAGATTATCTGCTGAAGAAACAATACTTTCATGTTTTTCTTTAAGCCTAGGGGCACTTGGTCTAGAAGAAGATGGTCTTACACTCTGTGGTCGATTTATACTTTTATGGCTATTTGTATTATTTGTGATTTTTATTTCGTTATCGACATTAATTTTTTTAATATTGTTACTTTGTTTTTTATCAATTTCATCCTCCAATAAAGGTTTGGGATCGTCTAGACTATTTTGTTCTAAGATATTATTAACAATAGAGATATTATCGGCTTTGGAATCATTTTCAGCTGATTTGCTAATATCTATTTCTATACTTTCATTTTGTATTTCTTGATTTAAAGATAAATGTTCATTGTAATTTAAATGACTATGAAGCGCCTCTGTTTGTTCAATATTGTTTTCGGTTTTATTTAAAATAGAATTAGGCGAAATTTTCGCTTCGTTTTGATCTGTTGCATTAATTGCTATATTATCAGGAATGACAGATTTTTGTTGTTGTTCATCTACATTGCTTTTTACATCATAATTCTTCTCATTTATTACTTTATCATTATTTGGTTTAGTTGGAATAGATGACTTCTTAATGGAGGTCTCTTTCTTATTCGTATGATTTTGCTTTTGCTTAGTTTTGTTATTAATAGGTTTATCATTTTTAACTAATTTCTCGCTACTTTTTGATGTAAGTTTTTTATGTTCTGCGGGTTTTTTTACTGAACCCTTAAGTTTATTTTCATAAGATCTATTTGATTCTTTATATAATCGCACTGCTTCATCTGATGAAAGTTTATTCTCTAATGCGTATGCGAGGCATTGTAACAATTCATTAGTTTTTTCTGGTTCCTGACCAGCAACAATTTTCGACGGTTTCGCAGTTAACGATTTACCTGTTGTACTGACTATAAAAATAACAAAAACACTTTACAAGAAAACATTAAGTTATCTAAAACTTTTCAAATATTTTTTACTTACCAACAACTGATATTACTTTATTAAGAAATAATATTTTACTTTCTCTGTCCTTTACTTTGTCAGAAAATAACTCATAATCTTCGAATAACCCATTAAAAAATCCTGTACTCTTTAGCACCTAATATAACAAACAGTTACTTATTAGAAGATAATATTACAATATATTAAAATATTATCCTTTAAAATTCTTGGTCATGTCATGGTCGTTGATAATAATTATTATAGTCATGGTCGTTGATAATAATTATTATATCTATTAGTTAAGAATAATCAATACTTACTGATGTGATAATATCATGTAAAAATCTAAATGGTGGTTTCTTTAATAGCTTGTCAGTGAGCGGTGGGCGTTTTATGTATTTTCCCAATGAAATTTGTGTAGCTTTTATAAGATCACGATCTATCTCATCGTCCATTGTTCATAGCTTATTATGAAATTGTTTTATTTTGTATGATTACAAATAAAAATTATTATACGCCTTTTGATTACAACATGTTCATAAAAATTACACTGTGTTTACATTTTACTACTTGTTAACAATATCCATAGCAACAGGAAAGCCTAAAAACTCTAAAGAAGTTGTTTCATTTTCTCCTGTATAATACAAACTATTTCAAAATATATGACTTATCTACATGGTCGTAGTACGTCCTTAATGATGTTTTCCTTTTAAATGAAAATGTGCCGCACATGAATAAAATAAAAAAAACATAAAACATTACAATCACTTATTAATAATCTGTGGGAGAGAAATACGTGGCTCATACTGATTTTGTATTTGTTATGACATGACATTTGACAATTCTTCAAGCTGTAAATTGACAACTGTGTTTCCATAGTACTATTTTAATTGATAGTATTATATAGTATGTTTAAACTGAAATGAGTCTTATGCGTAGTATAATTAACATTAATATTTTATGCACCAAAAAATTGAAACAACGCTTTACTTTTATAATAAGCTTTCATAAAACGGCATAAGCGTTAAAAAAACTGTACATCAATCTTGATTATTACCTAGCCATTTAGGTATGTTATTAACGATTTTATAATATATTTATTGAGTACGCCATACTACTATATATACTTTTTCGTATCAAAATCAGCGCCTGAGTGAAAGTAATATCAAAGTATTTCTCAGTTAACTTGCAAACTAAAACAATAGTTATGGCGAAAATTATATTGTTATGTTTTTTACAGAATGACGCACAAACGTAAAAGATTAGGACGGCCCCCAGGATCTAAAAACAAGAAAAACAAGAACTTAGAGAACATAATTAAGAACGAAGGTGATTCTGATGAATGTACACACGTTTGTACTTTTTGCTCAATATCTTTTAAGACAAATTTAAGTTTGAAAGATCACCTTAAGACTTGTAGGAAAACGGTTTTGGATGGTGTTGATGTTTTAAAGGTAATAATTTATTAAAAGATTGTTACAAGTTGATTTTATGGCAACTATTGAACTTACTTAAATTTTTAGCCTACTTATAATTGTAAGCAATGTCCCAAAAAGTTTCGATTTAAGAAAAACTATACAAACCATCTAAAAAATGCTCATTCAAAGACACAGGGGAGCCTTTGGATTTGTCCTGATGTTGTAAAGGTAAGAATTTACTTAAAGAATGTTACAAGTTGATTTCCTGGAAGCTCTGTTGACATTTCTTTAATTTTTAGCCTACTTATAATTGCAAGCAATGTTCCAAGAAGTTTCAATTTAAAAAAAGTTATACAACTCATCTACAAAATGAGCATTCAAAGACACCGGGAAGCATTGAATGTTCACAATGCTCTGTTAAATGCCCCAATGAAGAAGTTTTATCAAAACATATTAAAAATGTACATGAGAGGGAAATATTTGAATGTGAGCACTGCGAAAAAAAGTTTGTGAGACGTTCACATGTGTTACGACATCTGTTACAGAGGGGGTGTGATGGTAGAAATATTGTTGTACACCCATGTGAAGTGAGTATTTTTTATTCCAAATATTATTTAAAATATTTTAGACCATTTGTGGTGCAGGGGCACAAAGTGTGACTGTAAATGTGATGGGTTTTAGGGAATCAAAATTCCCACTCGAGAACATGCAACACTTCCAGAATTTATCAGTAAATGGGGAATGAAGGATCTAAACACTAGGTTCCCTCTGCCTATTCTGCTGTGTGCAGGTTGCAGTGTTAAGCTATATTACTTTTTTTTATCTGAATGTATAATTTTCATTTGTTTATAATTCTAGATTTGTTCTGCATCATTTACAAGGAGAGATAATTTGGTGGTCCATTTGCGCACACAACATTTATCAAATGAATTCTTTAACTGCAAGTTCTGTGATTTTCATACAAAAAACTTTTCAAAACTGATTATCCATAATATTACTAACCATACAGGTGCGTTTTATTTAGTAATTATTTTTAATTAAATGTTGATATTTTATACAAATGTATATGTCAGTTATTGGCTTGATTTCAATCAATGGCTCAAAAATTGAGACATTGATTGAAATCAAGCAAATAACTGTCAATTAATGCATGGTGATGGAATGTTTTACTGCTACATTTCTTCTGCCTACCATACTATATGTGTGTATAAACCTTAGATGAGAAGAAAATCAAATATAAAATATATGATGTGTATATATGTGTGTTGTTTTAGAAACTCCGCATTTTGAATGTGACCATTGTGGCAAAGTGACTAGTTCTCGTGGTGCTATGGCCAAACATTTAGAAATACATGGAGATAAAAAATTTTCATGTGATGTGGTAAGTAAAATATAAGGTTTAACCTAACATATTCTCTATTAAAAACCAATGCAGATTATTTAGCATAGACTGGAGTAGACTAGGGGCTATTGTGGTATAGGGGGACAATCTATGACTGTAATCAATAAAGTAAAATAAAAGAAAAATATAAAATTATTTTCATTTCCTTGCTCTAGTAAGAAGGCACAGCGCGGGATTAAGATCTGCTACTCAACAACGCAAAAACAGTGTGACAATACAAAAAACTAGGTTCTCTCAACTTACACTGCTGCTATATGCAGCTAAAAGAAAATTATAATATTAGGTATAATACTACTCAAAATTGTAAATGTTTTTTTGTATTTTTTTTTTATCATATTAAAAAATATTTTTGTATTTTTTTAATGCTGAACTTGAAAAGGCTATGTGGTAAGTAAGACATGATTTGTTTAAAGTAAGCAAACAGGCTTAGTATTTTGATATTGTAGTAAAGTTGTTGTAGTATTACCTTGACTCCGACTTCAAAATTACAAAATCTGTTTTAATTATTTTTGTTTAACAAAATCAAAGTATGTTTTAAGTTATGTAAAATTATTTTTTACTTTTTAGTTCATTGTTTGAAGTTTTTTCTTTTTGTTAAAAATTAATTTATTGTTAATACATTTTGAAATATGACATTTTTACCAATATTCAAAGTATAGGACTTTGGTATTAAAAATTTCATATAGTATTAGTAGTATTATTTCCTTTTAAAAATTTTAAAATGTTGATTAATATTAAAGAAGCTTTCCAAGTTTCCATAACTAGGAATTTGATATTTTATTATTATAACATAATATATGTTCAATATATTCATTATATATATTCATATACATAACTCTTTGCCTTCATCATGTGCAATTGTTCAATAAATTAAAGAAAATAATAATTAAAGTAACTAAATATGAAGGAATGAAAGTTTCCTAATGGATGTGTTTAAACGCTAAAAATCCAGGCTCCCTCGGCCTACGACTACCATGATATGTACAGGGTGAGGCTATAAAAATATAATTTTTAAAGGCCTTTCTCTAGACATTTTGCAATTATATGTTTGATGTATTTCTTTTTTTAAGTCAAAAAACAAAGGTATAAATATTGTAAAGTGTTGACTGCACATCTATCCATCAAGTTTGACTACAAAGTGGCTGAGACTTAAGCACAGTCATAACATATTTATTTGAGTAGCATTTTTTTGCCATTACGCTACAAAATTTTAATATTTAAGCAGTAGTAATTAACAACAAATTTAATATTGTAATTACAAGCTGTAATTTTTTTTTATAATTCTATGAGCGAATTTTATATATATTAATTTCTATTTTCAAGTTTTGTACTTATGTTTTTTTTTTACACAGTGTGGTTACAGCACGTTCACAATAGAAGTAATGCGCCGCCATGTTTTTACACATTCGACAGAAAAACCATACAAATGTAAATTTTGTGACAATTCTTACATACAGAAAGTGCAATTGCAAAGACACCTGCAAAAACACACGGGCAACCAGTGCTCAATATGTAAAGAAACATTCACGTCCAAAGCTGAGTAAGTTGTTTTTTCTTTAGCTTCACGCTTTATCACGCACTTAGCAGGGTAGGTTGGGGAAACTAAGAAGGGGACCTAGAGTTAAGGCATTCTGTATTAAAAGTTGAGGTGTTGAGTAGCAGAGCTCAACGCCGCGCTTTGCCTCGATACCAGAGCGAGGAAATAAAAATATTACATATTTCAATTTTTTTTTTATATTTATGTCTCTAAATAAAAATAATATTGTAGGTCATATTTGTTCCTTCATCTTTACTAATACTGTAGAGCTGAAGAGTTTGATTGGTTGAACATCTTAGGAAGTACTAGTTTGATTTGAAAAAATATTTTTGTATTTGATAGTCCATTTACTATGTATTAAATCAATTTAATCATTTCGATGTAACCCACTGTGCTTGTGTTCTATTCGTTATCTGCCGCATTTAAATCTGTATTTATAAACCGCTTTCAAATCTGAGATCGATCTTGAGATGCCGTTTTCATAAATTACATAACTATGAATGAAAACTGATGATCGATCTCAGATGTTTTAAAAATACGGGCCTTAGAATATGTCATACACACAAAAGTACAACTTTTTTTTCACCTGACTATATGTACAAAACTGAAGGTAATGTCTTATAATCAGTAGTTGTAAATACATATCCATTATAATACAAATAAAATGTAGTATTGGAACACCCTGCTTTAAGACCAAAGTAAATAAATCAGCTTCACACTGTATCCCGCACACTGCCGGGTAGGCAGAGGGAACCTAGTGTTGAGACACTCCGTTCTCCACTTCCTGCCGAATTCTGGAGGCATTGCGTGTTGAGTGGTAGAACTCAACGCCGCGCTTGTCCTCAACACCAGAGCGAAGAAATGGAAGTATACATTTAAGTAAATATTTCATCTGATCGAGTGGGGATTAACCCACAACCAGTCGGTGTTACAGTCACAGATTATGCCTTTGCGCCACGGCTCAGACCAAAATAAAACAATAATATAATTTTATTTAATTCTATAATGTGTTTATTAATCACTTTACTTTCAGTCTTCTTATTCACACTAAGGAACATATGGGCGTAATCAAGTTATTGTGTCCTATTGATGGCTGTTCTTATGGCAAAGCAGAGTTTGAGAATGAGAAGGCTTTACAGAGACATGTTACAATGCATTTGGATGATAAGCGTAAGTTATTTTAAAATTTATAAAGTATAAAATAGTTTTCACACATGTATTATAAATTATTTATATATATTTTTTATTTATTACAAGACAGTTAGTTTTGTTAATATACAGACTGTGACGCGATCGTAGGGTCAACGGCTGTCTATGGATATACCTGTATGTAACGGCTGTATATGGAGCACCTCAGTATCTGTCCATTTCATCACCATGTATGTTTGAGGATCTTCAGTGGCTCGGCAGATATTTGAGAATTTGTGATTTTTTGGATAAATCGGAATCTTGAAAACAATGGCAAATACAGCTAGACCATGTCATGAAGCTGCGCCTATAAAATTTTCAGAGATTATTCTGTACTCGTATTCGTAGTTTTTAAAATTACTTATGGAAGAAAATTTACTAGTAATTTTCCCAATCGGCGAACATACATGCGAGTGAAATATATATGTGCTGAGGCTCTCTACCCATAGACAGCTGTTGATCCGCCGATTGCGCTACATTTTGTATACACTTCAATAGTTAAAATATATGAAATAAAAAATGTACAACTTTTTATTTTAGATATTGTAACTGATCAATCTAAGTGCTGATGATACACTTAAAATAAGAAAATATATATATTTAGAAAAAAATTGTTGAGACATTGTGTGTAGAAGTGTCCCCCCTGTCCGCAGCGCACCAGTGCGAGGTGTGCTCGAAGCGGTTCCACAGCGAGATGAACATGCGGCGGCACATGAGCACGCACGCGCTGGAGCGGCCGCGCCGCTGCATGTACTGCGTGGCGGCGCGCGCCTACGTGCGCGGCGAGCAGCTGGTGCGCCACGTGCGCAAGGCGCACCCGCACGTGTTCCGCGAGCGCCTCATGCACGTGCGCCAAGTGCTGGTGAGTGAGCGCCAGTGGAGCGGTGGCCGCCCTGAACTTAGCAGTAGATGGCTGCGTGGATTTCATTTTTTTTCTTACTTTTGATTATTTTCTTCTCTAGGGCGCAAAAATTCAGAGCGCCTAACCTAAAGGCTGACTTATTAATAATTTATTCTTATATACTGAGTCCATTTCTGTAATACTACATTAAACTTTTGTGTTACTATACAGAGTAGCGTCAGCGCTCCCTTTACAGGGATAGCATATAGGGTAAAATATTTTAAACCCATACCTAAAGAAATTAATCAAGATACCTCAACAGTTTAGACGTAGGATTCATGGATCATTTCAGGATGTTTTGTGATTTTTTTTATTGTATTAGGCTTTTGTAGATTAGTTAAAGTAGTTACGTCATTTGAAGTGCTGCTGACAGAAGCACTCTGTATAACAGACATCTAGCCGTCGAAGCGTCGAAAGAAATCATAAACGAAATATTACTAATAAGTTCTTTGATTTTCACGATTATTACACATTTTAAATGGAACTAATTTAACCGGATTAATCGCGTATATTTAAGATTTTACATTTTGGTAGACTCTACCCGTGACCGCGGACTACTGCGAAGTGTTCGAAACGTCGGGTTTCCAAAATGGTAAAATCTTAAATATACGCGATTAATCCGGTTAAATTGGTTTCATTTAAAATAAGAAATATTACGATTTGGGAACTATTTCAAAATAAATACGCCATTCCTTCCATTGTCCAAAAATAAAATATATAAATTATTTACTGTAAAATTTTCTAGGGTGCTAACCTCAGAACGGAGAGAGTGAAAAAGTCCGAGTTAGAGTCAATCTTGAATGTATTGGACGCGGAGTCAGACCGTATTCTGGAGGGGTACGGCTCGGGAGTGCTATACGGCGGGTTACAGGAGCAGTTCGACGTGGAGGACGAAGAGATAGAGGTTATTTGGCTAATTTTTTTAAAATTAGTCCACAATAAGGATAGAAATTAAAAACTTAATAATTTGAAGGAGTCCTCTTGAAAATGACAATACCTAGAACTTGATACATCAACTTATTTTGTTCCTCTGTTTCTATATGTCGCTGCTGCTACAGAACTTCACGTTGTATCCCGCACCCAGCAGGGTAGGCAGAGGGAACCTAGTGCTAAGACACTCCGTTCCCCACTTTCCGCCGAGTTCTGGAGGCATTGCGTGTTGAGATGCGGAACTCAACGCCGCGCTTCGAAACCAGAGCGACGAAATGAAAATATAAATAAATATTTCATTTCCTCGGGTGGTGATCAAACCACAACCAGTCTTACAGTCACACTTTGGGCCCCTTCGCCATGATTGGCCTCAATGAGATATATACAGTAAAAATCCTTGAACCATTATACATTACTATGTATTTTTAGTTAGATACAGAGGGTCGGATTGTAAGCGCGTAAATTCCCCGCTAATTCCCCCGGTAACAAGACATAACGCGGTCTCGAGTTCCGCCACTTAACACGCAATGTCTTAAGAAAGGGCAAAAATATAGGTACTGAGATTCGTAGCACTAAGTTCTCTCAGCCTACCCTGTTATACGGGATACAGCGTGAAGCTACGATATTCTAAAATATTTATATTTTGTGTATATAATTTAAATATTGGTTTTTATTAGGTGGAAATCAACTCTCCCTTAATGTGCGAAGAGGAGTTAATAGACAATATCGGAAAGCTGCTCTCACAGCTGATCGATAAAGATATGTTGGAGTGCTTCGGGTGGCCTGATGCAAGTGTTGATGAGGTATCAAGAACTTACTATCTATTATACATTTGAAAATGTTTCTTTGCTATTATACTTAGATAAAGGATCATCTATAAATTATGTCACAAGAATCGTGGTGCAGGTGTAAGTGTCTGACTGTAAACACCACACATATTGGGTTCGATTCCCTCTCAAGGAAATGAAATGTTACATTTCTTCGCTATGGTGTCAAGTACACACTCCTCAACACGTAATACCTCCCGAATTATACACATACATTCTTACCTCGTAACATAGTTTTGTAGAAAAAGCTCATAAAGCCTAAAGATAATTTTCTTCTTTCTATAGTTTCTATGCACATTGAGAATTTTTATTACGTATTTTTTTGTTTCATTATATTCACACTGTATATAGTAGAGAAAGAAATAACTAAGGTACAAATAATAATTAATAATATATACATAATATAATAATTGTATTTGTACATGTCATTCTTTAAAATTATTCAATTCATAGAACACATCAATGTTCTATTAATAATTGGATAAATTTAAAGAATGACATATTCCATGATTGGATACAGTTTGGCTACCCTGATAAAGGAGCAACAGACACAACTTTTTGGGTAGGCAGTAAAGGAGCTCATACCCCCAGCTCATAAGGACACATATGGTTATAATATAGTGGTCAAATAAAGCACAAAGTACCAATACACTCCGTTTTAAACTGCCCTAGATATTAAGGACAAAACGTGGAGTTAAAAAAAAATAAGCAAAAAAGTATTTATTATTATTCTTCTACAGGTATTAGAAAAAGTCATAGAAAATTGTGGTGCTCAACCTGCAGACAAAGAAAAATGGACCAGAGTTCAATGTCTGAGGGAGAATGCTAAACATTTGTTTTTATATGTAATAGAGGATAAGAATATTGCGAAAATGCTCGATAGCCACACTATAGACCAGGTTATTACGCATATACTGGCACAAGTGTGCAAGTCCAATGATGATGATGATGATGATGATGATGATGATGATGATGATGACAATGATGGTGATAATGAGGATAATAAGGGTAACATAAAAATTAAATAAATAACAATAAATAATATTTTTATTAAATTTTACAAAAAGGCTGGGATAGTGATGATGATAATGATTTACTATTTTTTAAACTTAAAATGTTAAAGACATTTATTTATTCATAGACCGGAGTGCAATTTCTCAAATAAAATACTAAACATATTTTTTATCTGTAATAGAATTCAATTTCACTAGATCAAGCTATTAAGCATATTCTGAACAAGCGAGAAAATGCGATAACGAGGTTGATGAATGTAGTGAGAAGGATAGAATCGAGGGTAGCATCAAAATGAAATTTGATAGATTAATATTTTTTATTACAGTTTACTATTTTTAATTCTTAAGCTTAATGTGGTGAAATTGTCAGCAAAAATGACAGACTTTTCCAATCTTATACAAATCTGCGACATTAAAAACTTCCAAATATAAAAAATTACAAAAATCATCCAAGTGCGAGTTGGACTCGTTGGAATGGTTCCGTACAATATCAGCTTCACGCTGTATCCCGCACACTGCAGGGTAGGCAGAGGGAACGTA
>DWAO01003370.1:0-14316 GCA_018230605.1 Heliconius congener | reverse complement strand
TATATATATATATATATATATATATATATATATATATATATATATATATATGACACACTAAAGAGGCAATAATTTTGATCGCAAGTACAGTAGATTACATCGACACGATTAATTTGATGTAATATGATCAATAGCCGTATAGCCTTCCTCCATTAATAGACAATTTAAAAATATTTTTTTCAATTCGAGCCGCTAGTTCCTGCCTTACCGCTTTGAACCAAACAAACATTTTTCTAGCTTTATAATATTAATAGAATAGATGATAAAAGTAAAAAGGAAGTAAACGACAATAAAAAGAAAACTCGCAGACGATGTTGAAACAACGACCTTAAGGAAGGAAGTCTAATTAGAAGGTGTTTTGGAATTTAATGTTTAAGAAATATATTTATATAAGGATTATTTTATTTTCTATTTATTTTTTTCGATCGAGATGAGTCTTGTATATAATATATTTAAATTATTTTTATTTCTTGTCTCTGGTAAAGGAAACGCGGCGTTGAATTGGTGGACAATATCACGCAGTATTTTAACGATAGTTCCTTCTGCCTACACCTGCTATTTGCAGGATACAGCGTGTAACTTGCTTTTAAATATTTAAACTCTAGCTTTTATAACGATTAAGATACGATAAGTTGTCAATAATCTTTTAATAGTCTTATCCTAACTCAAGTTGTTATTAATTTGAATCATTGACACCAACGCATAACGGATGTGCCTGTGACTACGAACTACGGAGACAAGCTTATTTTTATTATTAATTGATGAACTTTAAGGTGGTGTAATTGATATGTTTCTATTCTTTATTTATTTGTTATTATTTATTTTGTAGTAAAATTACGTCCAGAACAGTATTTTCAATATAAAATTATAGACTTATATTTTATACTCCACATTAAATCGATGTAAAGTAGTAACTAGTGCGATAATTCTATACATCTCTGGACCTACCTAAAAATGTAAGAACAAATAAAATAAAAAGTAACCAAATAAGTAAGTTAACGCCATTGTACAAAAATGGGAACATTAGACAATGTCATACGACGGGCAACGATTCAATCTGACGAATGCGGGAGATTTGGTAAAAGTTCACGTTACCAGGTCACCGAGATTTATAGGCGGCCGCACCTGACAAGTACCTAACCGTGCGACGCTGGCGGCGGCCCTCGCGACCGATTGATTCAGAATGCCCCATACAAAGCGTTAGGGAATAATCGGGCGCCGCATCTTTTCTAACTCATTTTTCTCGCTTGAGGCGTGGGTGGTAGGGGGTGGCTTCATCAGGGGGTTACGGTATTAGACAAGACACAAAAACGATGCCCGACGGAGAACTGAGCAAGTACAATTTCTTGACGGGTTTTTTTGTTATAGGTTTTCGTTCCCAACGATAATGTTTGTTGGAAATTATTAAGCGGGATGGTATTGAACGACCCTTTTTGCGTATATAAGAATTTATTTTTGTGTGCTGAGTATATATAGAGGGATATTACAGGTTTTTTGGTGCTGTGTTTTTATAATACACGTTTTGCTAAGTGGTAATTATATGAAATTTTATTATATTAATGCTTTATTATTATTAAAGAACACTTTTTCCAGTTTGAGTTTAGTGATTAAATTAAGTTTAAATACTGTATAATTGAAAATTAGTTATCTTTTTAAAGTATATACTGAAATAAAAGTCTATTTAGTAGGCATTTATACGCAATAGATAAATTAAAAGCAACTGTACATTTAAAAGTAATTATATTAAAATGTATATTCACATATCATAGCTATGTTTTAGTAAAAAGAAAAACATCAAAGGTATATTTTTGGTTTACCGTTTTTAATATATGAAAAGAAGAGATATAAACACACATTTCATCATTTTAAATTGATTCATCAAGAATATAACACTGGAAACGGTACATTAATCACAAACATTAAACCTTGAATCCAGAGTTTAGGTTCGACCTTTTCCACCGCGCTTCTCCCTAAGGGTCAGTCAGACCGTAAGAGGGTACGGTCCCTTCGACCCCCGAAAGTGCCTCCCCATCGCAGTGCGACTTGTAAGATTGATTGGGGCTCCTTCAGTCCATTGCTGCCCCCCTGCGGGATATTCGTCCCTCCCTTCTTTTTTCTCGAATACTAAAGACAAGGTTTTAGAGAGGCTAGATGGATTAGGCGTCGATTTAAAGTCATCTTGGAGTTTTATATGGATTACTTTACGTAACAAAAAATATTGTTTTATAATGTAACATTTTATAATTTTTATTTATTTCAAATTAATTTTTGAAAAGCAAATATTTTGTACGATTTTTTTCTATTTCTGTTTTTGTTTGCATAATTAAAAGAAATCGATATTTTGCGTTGGTAAAGCATTTTATAATCTTAATTTATATATTATCATTATATACTTATATAATTATTATTATGTTTTATGAGCAAATCTATTGTACGCCCACAAGCCACATCTAGCTCTTGTACTTCCACAGCCACCCCCTTTTTTTCTCCTACAGGGGCTGTTAATAACACGACCGGCTATTTTATTCGTCGGCCGGCACTTGCGGCTCGTGCGACGGCTTTGATGTCAGAGATTAGAAGTTTGTTTAATTCTGGCTCAGTATGTTATTGTAGGTATAATTGGGGTTTTTGATGTGCATTGTTTTAGTATTCTCATAAAAATGCTCCTTTTGATAATCTTTGGATGCTGCGTCTTTGTCAGCGGTGGATGAGTGATTAAATGTCTGCAACCTAGAGCAATGTTTTTCGGTGTTACTTTTGTTCTTGCTATGGCTATGCGTCGTAAATTTTGGGTATTAAAATATTTTAAAGTAATTTTTATACGTTACCTATTTTAAACCTAATTATTTCTCAAAATAAAGTATTCTTTTATTTGTTTAAATGTTATGGTTGTTTTGATTCTAATTTAATATAAAGAAGTAGGTATGATATTTATAAAATACATTGCTTGAGTTTAGTCCGAATAAATAAATTATTCAAGTACTTACTTTACACTCTCAACTACTTTTGATATTTTACAGTTTAATTGTAATAACAATATTAAACATGATTATTTATACTTATAATACGTATTGTACTTAATGTCAATTTATTTTAATAATTAGTCATTATATTCCGATACAAATATATTTTATCTGTTTATTTTTTCATTAATACTGTGCCAAAGTAAAAATAAATGTCTCTTCACTAAATTTAATACCTTTAAAATTGTATGAAAAACAAAAACAATATAACTACCAACAATAAAACGTAGCCATATTTATAATGCAATTATAATATTTAATGTTTTACTTTGCTATTCTATAATATATCCAGGCCGGTTTTACTGAGATTTCCACTAGGATTGACGCATTTATTACATCTAAATGCATCGTATTCGACCTTGAACGGTGACATAATTAAGTTTTGTCCCCTTCAATCGATTTTGTACTAACAAGGGGTCTATTCGGCCCTACGCCACGTCTAGAGTTAGTTGTCCGTATTAAATATGACTTATGATAATATAATCGATTTTGAAACGTATGTTTTAGGTATTAAAGTTTAGAATAATTTTAAAATTTAAATTTAGTTAATGATTTAGTTTGTTTGTTGGTGCACGTGCCCAAATAGATATGGCTTTTAAGATCTGTAAATCATTCTCATGGTATATTTAATTTAATACTGTGTTATACTTTAAATTTACATTATGCTATTAAGTAAACACATTATACAACTACAACTAGGCCGTCGTGACGCAGTGGGGTTCATAGTCGCGTGATATTTGTGAGTTCCATCCCCACTTGGCAAATTAACTATTTATATTATCATTTACCTCATCTCACGAGACAAAGCGCGGCGTTGAGGTCCGCCACTCAACATGCAATGTCTCGAATTAGACGGGTAGCCGAATGTTAATTACTAGGAACACTAAGTTATCTCTTAAATAAAAAAAAACTTACTACTTAGGAAATGAATATTCTGATAGTAGAAATATTCAGCACGAGAATACGTAATAAAAATGTTAATCCTATTTAGGTCTGTATAGATTAGTATTGAGTGTAGCTGTAACATGTTCGTAAAGGCACATAATCATCAAAGGAAAAAGAAATAACTAGGTACTTCCTTTAATTTCTAATTTTGTTAACGCTTTTTACGTACTATGGAGAAAGAAAAAAAATCGTCAACGGTCTGACAGTTAAGTTGAATAATATTCCTATCCAACTTATATATAATTATGTGCATTTAAAAATACATCATCATACACATTATTATTTTAGTCGTTTAATCGTTTTATTTACTATTTGTTAACAATTTTTTTTTTCGATGTCTCGTATCGTGCTACTTTATGTGGCTGAGTGACGGAATCAATATGTCCAAATACACTTTCGTAATTCCTTAACATTATAAAAATCTTTACATATAAAATGAATAAAAAAATCTTTTCCTATTCTATGGATTTCTAGATCTTATTTCATATATAAAAGATGAGTCGAATTTCAATACTAGCTATGTCATTTCTAAAATAACTTTATATGAAAATGCTAGGATTCGCTTAATCTAAGGTTCGAGTGGATCTTGAGCGCGCTGCCAACATGCGACTAAGTCGCAGAACGTCATTTAAAGCTTAGTACATTCGTGAAAGCTGTCTTTTATGGAAACCTAAGAAAAAAATATGAAAATCTAAGAATAGAATATAGAAATTTTTTTGGCTTACCTGTACGTGATAGTAACAATAATTAATTATTAAATAATATACAAGAATATCTTTAAAGAATTATTAAAGTAAAAATTAGATATTTTGGCCTCTATAAAATATATTTCTATTTAATATAGACATTATTTTACAAATTTGAAAAATATCTATAGATGACTTTTAAAGTAGGTAAACCCAGAGTCTTGTAGTGTGACCTAATAAACGTAACGTATTAGTTTTACTAGTTCACAATTTTTTTTTCAAATTTATTCAAAATCTGCGCAGACGTTTTTGCATCTTCAATAAAATATATAAAAAAAATAAAACACAAAAGAAATTAAAATTACAAATTTCATATAATTTTTCGCAAATATACTCCAAGTACAGTGTAACCTCGCGCTTAATCCGGGGTGGATGCCAGCCCCCTTTTACCCTGCTTACCGCTACCAGGCGAGCATAGCGTACTGAGAATTTTAACGGAATTAGTCGCGAGCCCGCCTGCAGGGCGCCGCAGTAACTCAGAGTACAACCTCACACTTAGCTATATCTAAAACTAGCGACACCAACGCGGCTTTGCCTGCTTAATTTAACGTTATATTATTGCAAAATATAAAAAACTTTTACTCTATTATTCTGATGTATAAGCTGTATTTTTGTAAAGTTTTATGTAAATATGTTCAGTAGTTTTTGCGTGAAAATGGAAAAAGCATCCTAATAAACTTCCACATGTGTAATTAGCAGGATTATAAGATATTTCTTCTTAAGTTTGATATACAGCGCCAAAAATGCTATTGAAGTGCAGTTATGGGTTTTGAATTAGATGGTTGTGGATTAAAATCTGATTTTGTCTAGTTTTGAGTTAATGTTAGATGTAGAGGTGTTACTCTAGCAAGTTCGCTAGTGTTACGTTAGTTCTTACGTTAAACCCAATTTCTTTATTGGAATGTCGAGAATTGAGTGATATATGAATAGATTATTTTAATTAAATAGATATTAAAAAAAAGGTTAATAAAAAATATTAAAAGAAATTAATATTATACATATAAGTATATATATTAAAAGAATAATCAAAATATTTTGTTTTATAAGGATTGCTCATTTAATAAAGCAAATACCGTCGAAGCATTTAACAAACTTGTGAGGCACATAGTATCTCACATAATACATTTCTATAGATACATAACTTGTGTCGCTCGGTGTAAGCCGCCCACCTCCGCACCTAGTTTTAGCGCCTAGTAACTTGCGAGGTGTCTACACGCAACGAAATTAACCAACCGAAAATAAGGATAACCGACTTGGAGGAATGCTAGTGCGATGTAGTTTATAGTTTCGCTTTTTATGTATTTTCTTTTTATTTTATTTTTAGCTTCAAGCTTTTTGTATATTTATATATAACAGGCAAAGAAGTTTGTGCTTACGAAACTTCGTTCTCAACTTTAGCGGAGCAACTGTGGCGTAGCGGCACATCGTCTCACAGTAAACGGGGACAGTAGGTTCGATTCCCATTCAGGGGAATGAACTGTCGTCTTTTCCTTGCTGTGGATATCTTAATACTAGGTTACTTCTGTCCTGTTATGTGCAATATATAATGTGAATATTTAATATTTTCATTTTCTCGATATGGTTACCTCTTAAATACCTCGTGGTAATGCGCAGAAAGTGCGGAAAACAAACAAACACTAGGGTTTAGGTTCGCAAATTCCCTCTGTAATGTGCGGGATACAGCGTGAAGCTAAAAACATTTATTTTCCGAATTTTCCTGCCTAGAACTATTTTAATGTCACAAATAGTGTAATGTAATTCAAATAATCATAGAGGACATGACTATTTTTTTAGTTTCACACTGTATCCCGCAAACCTCCAAGTGGATTAAATCATCTCCAAAAATAAAATACACGTTAATTATTATAATTATAATTCTTTCAAAGACCATTTTGTTCAACCATTACATTTGATACGTGCATAGGACGCATTATTCTCAAAAGAAATCAAGTTTAAAATGTTAGAAAAACTTTACTATTAGGTCGACGTGTCACGAAGGGTCGGTCATTTTAGTGCTTGCATTCGTTTCGTTAGGTATTTACTGCCTTTTGTAAGTAGCCCCTTGTACTGACCTATTTTGTGTTTAAATTATTTTAAACTCTAGTTTGTAGGAAGAGAGAGCTATTTTTCTTTGTTTTGTGGATTTGAATGAATGGTGGACGTATCCTTGATGCTGGGGTTATGTACGTTGATAATACGATGTGAACTGTATAGAGGTTTAAGGGATCAATTCTAGAATTATTCTTATTTTAAGCTTGATACTTTATTTTAGCGTCACGCTGTATCCCGCATAGCAGGATATGAGGAAATGAGAATATTAAATATTTCATTTCCTCGAGTAGGAATCGAACCCACAAACTGTCGCGTTTGCAGTCGCACGGAGCAGTGCTCCAAGACTGGCCTTAACTTGATAGTTGATGCTATTAATAAGTAAATTAATAAGTCAATGGTAGGTAAATGTGTTAGATTATTTATACGATGGTGGTGGGTTCAATCTCCTTTCGGTCGTGTTTTTATTAATACTTACGACTTGAATGTTAATTTTTTGTCGCCTTATTTTAATGCGTGGAATATATTGATATATGAAGCAAATTATGTTTTGTCGACCGAATTAAATACTATCTAATGACAATACTTTAAAGTTTTTGCTTTTTTTACCTTTTGCGGAAAATAACACGTCATTTAAGCTAGTGAAACATAAAAAAATAATTAAAAGTGCCTGCGTGGGATATGAACCAGTTACTGAACCCACATTGTCCAGTAGGCGGTATTTGTTAGGAACATTTTAAATGTCAAATAAATAAACAAATAGGGTAGTAAACATATTTTTAACTACCTCTAATTATCAATGAATAAGATATGAAAAAAAAACACCTATTCACTATTATGTTTATGTTATATATAGTAACCTCTTTTCACACTCATTGAACCAAATGTATATATACAAGCTATATTATTTATTGTTTGTTTTTTTTAACTGTTTTCTTACAAAGGCAATACAGTGTTGTCACTTCGATTTCGTGTGTGTGAGTGGCTGAGCTCAACGCCGCGCTTTGTCTTGCCAGAACGGGAAATGACAGTAATTTTCTGTCACTATTTTACTCTGATAGCCGAAAAAAAAATTATTAATGAAAATTTATTAAGAGAGAACTCGAAGGAAAATTCGAACCTTATATTTAACTTACAAATCCACTACATCAACTGATTAAAAGATCTTATTATCAAATATTCATTTGGTAGAACATAATATTTTATCAAACATACTGTGATGTATTTTTAAAAATTTATATTAATAATTTTAAAATGCTTTAATCAACAAAAATATTATTTACGTCATAACACGTTTTACGTCACTGGTGCTTTACGTGAACAACACAAAATTCCGAAGGTGTATGAAAATAAACTACTGAATGTTATGTATATGTAAAAATATTTTGAGGCTATTGTGGCGCAGTGGCACGGCGTCTGATTAACCGCAACGGTTGTGGGATAGTTGAAATTTTATAAGTAGGTTAGGGACTGTAGGCGGACACTAAGAAAATATATCTTGAAATTTCTATGGAAATGGAAAAAAAAGTATTATCACTACATCGTATATATAGCTCGTACATTACTAAAACCATATTCCCGGCACCTTGTTAATCTAAAACATCAACAACTACAGTATTCTACTCACAGTCGGTAGGTAAGGGACCGGGGGCAGACAAAAATCAGGCTCGAATGAGTTTTGGGGCCTCAATAAATGTTTTAAGGGCGCGTAAATCATTACCGCGCGCACCCGACCCGACGGACTGGCTCTGTTGTAGCTAGTACTACGAATGTACGTATATGGATATGGCACTTTCTATTTATTTCGTATTTTTTAAATTTATATTTACTATGTTAGATTGAAAAGTGTTTGGTAACTGGGTCCTATTCTTTTGGTAATTTTATAATTTATAGTTGTACTTTTAAAATTATTTTTATTTAAATTGAGAAACAAAGAAGATACATAAAAATAACGCTTGTTCATAAGATTTTATTAATTGTTGTAATAAGATTTAAATTAATGGTTGATTTTTTTATATACTGAATTATTATTTTTCCCAATTTAAATATTTTAAATGAGCTAAGCGGATAAATATTTTAGTTGTATTATAGTAATTGAGTCTCCCTGTGACGGTTTTCAAAAATGCACAAAAATAAACCCAAATGAATCCAGTTAAGGAATTCTATGACAACTTATGAAATTATATTTGTAACTTGACAATAATATAAACTGTACCTATAAAGTACATAGGTACAGTTTATATTATTGTCAAGTTGACATATAATAAAAAAATATATATACTAATAATATAACACAAGACAAAGTCCAAGTTGCGCAAAAACTTATAAATGATATACGCACGCCCAAAATTCACATGAAATACGTGAAAAATTGAGTATACAGGCTGAATGCTCATTACTGAGGGTCCGGATACCTTATCCTAATTCTCTCGTAAACTTATGATCTCCTGGTAGTTCGGGGCCACCCGGGGACCCTTGGTACAACTCAACCCCATATAATCTGCACTGACAGCGTCGCGGCCCCGTCTTTGCTAATGTATATCTTATAGCGTTCTAGATATGAAGTGAGTAATTGTATGATGGTTCATTTGTTTTTTTTATTCTCTATGTTTTTATTTTCTATTAATTAAATAATTATTCTAATTTACGTAATATTGCTAAACACTTTCAATAATAAGTATACGGACAACGATTTTCAAAGTTTTTACCGATGGAATACTTTTTAATGAAGTGTAACGATCGGATAAGAAAACAGCGCAGCGCTGAGTTCCGCCACTCGTCACATATGTCTCGAAAGTTTGGATCAGAGTGTCTTAATTGACACTAGGTATCCTGTGCCTACTTGATATGCAAGATACCGCAATATCAAGAAATATTATACATATTATATACATGTTACATATTAATGTGTAACAAAAGAACTCTGAAAGGTTTCAGTCTGTAAAGTTCACGCATTTCGTTCACCTCCGTTACTTACTTCATACATAAAGATTCACTAATATATTGTAAAAACATTCTCTTTTAGATACAACAAGATATAATATATAATTATTAATTAGTATAATTTTTCCGATTAGGAATCGAACTCACAACTACAGCGCTTACAGTGAGACGCTATTCCATTGCGCCACTAAGAACTCAACACACAGTTACATATTATAATTATTAACGTTCATTAAGTAAAGATACCATTTCTAAAATACATAATTTGGTGGCACTGCCATTCCACGGCGCTCATTGTTCACTCCAGTTTGATAGACGCGGTGGCAAAACTTTTTCTAGGGTCTCCCCCTTGCCGTGGGGCTAGGGTGGGTTACTATTAAATAATCATTTCGGACCCGCAGTAGGTGCGTTCGCCTTACTCCCTCAAATTAGTGCTCCTCATGCTTTATGCGTGCCTGGTACTCCGCCGAGGGGATGACTAGGTAACAGTAATTACTGAGGTGATTATTTTTTTTTTTGATGCTAAAATTATAATCGCTCGTGATCTCTGGTTTAATGAATTGGATTAAAGCGACGTTTTAATTGTTTTAATATGTTCTGTAATGATTTTGCGTATGTAAAGAGGCACGTCTAATGACAATTTCGCTTAAAGTATATCTTAAGATATTTATTGAATAAGTTATTATTAAAGTTTGATATGTTTTAGAGCGCGGCGTTGAGTTACTCAACATTCGAATTCCAGCTGTAAGTAGACCAAGGAGCTTATTAACATTGCGATTTCCTTGTTTACTCTGCGATATCCGGGATAAAGCGTGAAGCGCCTAATTTTATAATTACCTTTTTCTTATTTACGTATTAATCTATCTATTATTAAGTACATAGAAATAATTATTAAATGAAACACTTATTAATGAAATATTCCGTCATTTTTTAGAACAAAGAAACATCCATTCATACCATTATCATCCAATTCATTACATTACGGCATACAGCAACAAAAGCTTTCGAAAATCACTAATATTGAAACCATATTTGAAAACTACATTTAGAGATGAGTTGCACGCCGCCTGGCGCGAGGCATCGGAACGTAATGCCTAAATATAATCTCTTATGAAGAATCCGTGCCTACGCCACGTTCCAACTTTAGTGTTGCCATGTAGGGACTCAGAAATTCGGGATAGATTTAAAAGAAGTAATTATATTTTAGTGTTACATTAAATATATCATAATAATTTTACCGAAAATAATTAAACCTTACCATTTACTTATATTTTCCATAATAAAATTAGTTATTATGAATTACATATCATATTCATGCATGCAAACAATATGCTCATAGATGTGCTTGTCTATGACTATAAAAGAAAAAAATATATATTATTAATGAAAGACGATCCAAGATAAACGTAACATCTGGCAACACTAGTGTTGAGGGAACAGGCGTCCCCTATACCCCTTAGAGGAGGGAGAAACCTCTTAATTATTGTCACATATGAATTATTTTGATATTGACGCCCTCAGTTTTATCTCCTTAGCTTTGTGTTTCTTTTTGGAGGGTGTTCAAGCTTTATGTGAGATTTATATGTGAAAATCAAGTAAATTTTGAATGATATCTACATATTGTTATATTATTGTATTGGTATCTTATATTATGAGTTGTTTTAATATATTATATCTATAAATATCTTAAATATACATTAAGATACACAATGTATAATAAATAAACACTATAAACTAATGCTTATGATGAAAGGTCACCCTTATCTAACGATTGAAAGAATTTGAAGGTAATTCGTTTTAATCACCCAGGCTATTAGACCCACGGTAGTCCCAGTGGCCACTTCCACAAACGTGATAGTGTACAAACTTTAATTTTCCAAATTCACCTGCCGTTTATGTAATTCGCCTCCACCATACATGTGGCGCCCCCGGCGGGGGTCTAATGTAAGGCCGGGGAGGCACAGGAGGTACAGGCGACGCTCACGAAAAGGAAAGGGTGGGCACCGAGCAATTTTTTTCTGATTTTTCCCCTCCGCCCTTTTTACCCCGATAATACCCTAATGGTCGCTCACTTCCTTTTCGGCGGATTTTTTTTACGCCGGCGAAGATCGAGACGTTTTTTTTAGCAGTTCGTAATTTCCTCGTTTCCCACTGAAATGAAAAATAAATGGTGGATACTTTTATTGACACGTGATTCGCTTGGACGTCCGCGCCGGGCGATAGCCTTTGTTTTTGTGTCCATTACAATAATGATTACAATAAATAAGGGCTTATTTATTTATTTATGTATTAATTTCTTGTTAAGTAAATATTATAGAAAAATACGTGTCCAGTAATGTTTCTTTTGTATTTTATAATCAATTGCTTTTTAAGAGACTAAACATTCCATATTTTATGAATTTTAAAGTCCTTTTACCTATCGACAATCTGATTCTATTCGATTTCCCAAACATGTACAAGTAGTATTATTAAAATGCACACAAAAAATGGGTGAAAATTGTAGAGAAAATCGGCACTCCCCCTCAGCGGGGATTCCACCTACCAGGCGAGCAGGGGCGAACAGGAGGTCCGCTAAGATTAATACGGCACCGTACGCCCGCCCGACGCCGCAGCTTTCATTAAAAATACTGGAGACCCTGATGGGTTAGCCGGCGCCGACTTGTATTAAGATCTGTTATGTATAGTACGGTTGATGAGTTGTGGCCGGCATGAAGCTACTGTAGATCGCTACGCGTATAAAATTTTACGATTTTTCTTATTTTCGATTATTTTCCGTGTGAACAAAGTGCAAAGGTATAGAAAACCTGACTTGAGAGCGGCCACGACTTGTCGATCGTACTGTACTAGGCACTAGCCTTGCGATCCGGTTGTGCTTTTGAATCGTTACCCGCTGAATAAAGGGTGAACGAACAATGTTTCGAATAATCATTCAGTGTTACTATTTGTTGTATACTATTAAAAAAAAAGATTTAATCTTGGAAACTTACTAACAGTATGGTACAGTCGTCTCGGTTTTGCACTTCGATAGTATGAAAAATCTATCCCAGCGACAAGTTTTGAAATAATGATTTATGTTTTTGTATAATAAATTTGCCTTGGCTGCACATTGTAAATCAATGGAGTATTGTAAGTCTTAATTATACACAAGGTTCCCAAGCTTCGTCTGCCTACACTGCTGTGTGGGATTCAGAGTGAAGCTAAAAAAATACTACAATTAGACTACATTTAACTCAATTATTATAATAATACTACTGTATACTTCTAGTCAACACATCATATCATTAATTGAGGCGGAATGTAGAAAGTAGTTGATACTATATATATTTCTAATTTGCTATACAAGATAAATCTTGAATTTGCAACACTTAAAAATCTACTTAACAATCCCTAAGATCCCTATTCCAAGCCTTATAAAACAAAAGAATCGAAAAAGAGAAAAAAGAAAATTTATCTAGAAGGATTATATACGAATTTTCAATAGAATTCGTTTTATCTCTCGCAGTCAGACGCCAGCATCGCTATATCATATTATAGAGCCACTTAATGCAGCATAAGAGAGGGTCAACAATTCAACGCGTAGTGATTTATTTGTATTGAGAGGTCGATATTGAATGTTATTTTCGATATCGATAGAATATTTTCCATAATTATGCTTTATATTATGATCGTTGTTTTTTTTTATATAAGTGTATTGACACTATTTAAGTTGTTTAGGTTTTAATTGCAATTGCCGCACCTAGATAGGTTAATTAGCGATTAAATAATATAAAATTACATGTTAGAATAACAAATTAGAATGTATAATAATAGCGACCGCTTAAGCTTAACATTAAGTTTAAGCCTGTAAAACGATTTTACACACATATTAGCCAATGTCAAAAATTCCGGCGATGAGTTTCGACGCAATGCCACGAAAAATGCCTGATGCTCATTAATTTATTTATTTTATTTAGCCAATGCGATATTCTAAACGATAAGCTATATTACTGTAAAGTTTTATCTAAATCCGTTCTGTAATTTTCGGGTTAAAGGGAAACAAGCATCCATCTATCCTCACAAACTTTCATTCTATATCATTTATAATATTAGTAGGGTAGGATGACCAATTTAATATCGTTAGCAGTTAAACAGTTATTTATGTCTGTAAGAGCGGTAAAATTCAACTTAAAAATATAAGCTAAAAAAATTAAAATCTTTATTTATAAAATCAGTCATTTAATGGTGTTTCATTACAAAAATATACCTATAGAAACAAACAAAGGCTCACTTGAAGAAGTCAATAATATCAATATGTCATGGGGTAAGAGGGATACTCCCTGTGAAGCTCGAAGCTATACTTACTCGTGGCATTGTTACATTAGAATAGCTAAGTTTACAACACTATTATATAACAATCGCTATAACTTATATAACTTTTTATTTCCTAATAAACTCAATAATATTTTTTAATAAACCCCATACAAAATTCGAATCCACTACTGCAATCCAAAAGTAGTTGTAAGAACCAGAATATAATTTACAATAGTAATTTTTTATTGTATCATAGTAATTATTTAAACGTTTTATACAAAGAACCTTTCCTCACGCATATTTAGAAAATGCTCATTTAG
>DWAO01003369.1:0-14317 GCA_018230605.1 Heliconius congener | reverse complement strand
ATATATATATATATATATATATATATATATATATATATATATATATATAAAAAATCAGGTAACCGGATTTGAACCCGCGCCTCTTGGAAACATTCCAAGCGCTTTGACCGCTACGCCATACGTTCTCATCACGCTACATCAAAATTCTTATACGCTTGTTACAATTTATTAATGTTAGTAATAGGCGCAATGCACATATTGACAGCCTAGGACCTCCTAGGCCTCCTTTCTTAGAGATAATCATCTATAACATCTGTTGGTTAAAGCGGAAGTCAATAACCCTCCATTATGATAGGAAGCTGTATCTAGTTAACCTCGCATCACATTATATCTATCGTCACACTGTTACACATAAATTAATTGCAACATAATTATGTACAGCTTTAATATTATGCTTCTGTGCAATGTGTAATTTTATAGTTATAGATATACTGTATATTTAATGCTACGTACATATTCGGCACAGCGTTCGGCTGTAAACGCGACGTTCGTGCGTTCGATTTGCACTCGGGAAGATGAATTATTTCTTTTCCTCGTTCGGATAACAAGGCAAATCGCGGTGTTGACTTTCTTCACTCTTTTAACTAAATTTTCAATATTTCGAGAATAGCGCAATATATGGTGAACAGGCTGTCTTAACATTAAGTCCTCTCTGCCTACCCTGCTAAATGCGAGATATAGCGTGAAGTTAAAAAAAAAGTTTTTAAATTTTTAGCCGTCTGCGTGACGCAAAGGAGAGTAATGTGTTTATCATTCTATTTGTGTACCTATTCTATTATATTGGCCAATTTTGATGATTCTTTCGTTAATCAATTCTTCTTAACCTTACGGGAGTCACAAGAAAATTTTCTGACTGTGGATCCTAATGGATTCAGTCAGATGTTTTAATAAAAAAATTAATTCATTATAAAAAAATACTATTTTTTTAATATATATCTAAAATTACTTGAAAATATATGATATTCGTGGGCTTACTCTATATACTGTGAAGCTCCTTACCCGTGAGAATGGATTTTGTTCAGTATCTAACACTAGGGTTTTACATATCAAAATTCAAAGTGAAAGCTTCAGTCGAAGCTTAATAACGAAGCTTAACTTACTTAGCAACAACATTCTACCGTCAGTTTAGAAGTAACATATTCTAATCTTAAGAACTGACTAGATATACGGAATTTTAATATTTAAAATAATTTGTTTCAAATATTATAATATATATAATAATATGATACAAAAACTTAGTACAATAAAGAGAAAAATCGAGCACATAATAATTTTAAAGTGTTATTTCATACTAAGAAACAAAAAAATATTATTTGGAAATTTGAAAGTAGCAGCGTACGAACGCGCACCTCTTGGAAAATCTCAAAGCTCGCTGACCACTAAGCTATAAGCTCTTATCAAGCTAGATCAAAATTATTGTACGTTTATAACAACTTATTTAAAAAAAATTGTATTCTCCCTCGCCGGATGTAACCTGTTACCAATGAACCTTAGGTAGTGAAAATTTGTAAAAATCTACGGACATACTAAAAACATAAATAAGTTGTAACAGGCGTATAAATTTCGACATAACTTGATGTGTGCTTCGAGAGTTTCCAAGCAGCACAAGATAATTTTTTTTTATTTTTAAAAATAAAATTAGATTTCGGCGGCGTTGATTTCCGCCACTTAACACGATATTTTCATTAAAATTAGGTAGAAAATAGGGAACAGAAATATCTTTATGGGTACGGAGTGTCTCACTTATGTGCGGGATACAGCGTTAAGTTAAAACACCTGATTTCGTATCCCTCTCATCGTAGTTGAAGTGGTCGCTATGAAATCGATCGTATTATCGTCGTATATCATAAATACACACAAGCATGTTTAACAAAAGCATTTAAATTAGAATCGTGCGAATTTCTCAAATTAATTGTTTTTCAAATTTAAGTGGAATGGACATGTCCAAAACATGTTTTCTATTGAACGTTCGTTTAATTGACGAGTATAGGTATATGCGCAAATATTTCTACATATTTTTTTATGTATGAGATGGGTGTGGATTCGATTTTAGCTACACTGTGTTCCGCACATGACAGGATGAGCTGAGTGAGACTAATGGTAAGACACTCCGTTCATATTTTTCCGCCGAAATCTGGAGCCACGTTGAGTGGCGAAACTCAACACTGCGCTTTGCTTTCACACTAGAGCGTAGAAATAAAAATATTAATTATTTCATTTCCTCAATTGAGAATTGAATCCACGACCTGTGAGTTTACAGTCGCACGCTTATGCCCCTACACCACGGCTGGCTTCAGTTTTAGGTGATGTTTATGATTAAAATATTTTCGTTTTATATAAACTCAACTGCAACGTTGCCCTTTCGATGCAAAGTAGCTAGCTATAAGACAAACATTTATAAAAGAAATCTTCTTTTTTGCACATAGACTTATTGTATTAGAAATATTTTTGTTATAGGGGAAAAATACCATAAATTCTCTCTTGTTAATCTTCATAGCATCCAATTTCTACTATTTTCAAGCGATCTAAGCGATTTAAGCTCGTTTTGACAAATTTAGCTATTAGCTTTACGATGGATACCGCATATAGAAGCTAGGTAGAGAGTTAGTTATTGTAAATAAGGTGGTCGTGGGATCAATTTCCACTCGGGGGAGTATATTGAATGGGGCAACGAACTTTCCCCCCGCTTAACTTGCTATATGAAGGACACAGCGTGAAACATTTTTTTTAAATATTCCATATGAGTACAAAAGATACAAAACAAACGAGTACCGAATGAGAATTGAATTATCATAATAATAAAGAATGAAGGCATAGCGCTTCTAAGTAGCCATTTCCATAATAAAAGCAGCGATAAAGGTCAGTTAGGTTAGATATGTATTATGACTGTAGAAATATAAGGCCGTCATGGCTCAGCGGCGTGTGACTGTAATCGCGACCGTTGTGGGTTCGATTCCCACGCAGGTGAATCAATTATTTGCTTTTCGTCGCTCTGGCAGGGAGACGTCGCGTTCAATTCACTGTACACGTAATATTCCGAAAATCAAAATGTGCAGAGTTTTACTGTAGGATCATATTTAGTAAATTGCTGACTTAAACATTCAAATTTAAAATATTAATATAGCCCAGATTAGTATTCAAAATATATTCGTTTATACAGTGTGGTTAGACAAAGTACACAACAGGTTCAGGACTTATTTTTTCCATCACCGAATTTGCAGTCAGATGCTGTATCACTGCGACGACTACGACTAAATTTAATAAAAAACAACTTATATTTATGAACACGCTGTATCCCGTATAGCACGATAGGCTGAAGGAACCTAGTATTAAGGCACTTCCCCACTCCAATCAATTTTAGAGACATTGTGTGTTGAGAGACGGAATTCAACGCCCCTTCTTGTCTACTTACCAGAGAGATTAAATGAAAATTATTCAAAAGAAACAACTAGAATATTATAAAATAATATAAAAATTTGTAACTAAAACAGTTTAAAATGAAGCTTAACAATTAGTTTATTTTTAAAAGAAGCACGCACCCTTTTAATTTAAAAATACATTGCTTACGTCCACAACTTAATCAGAGCCCGCCTATGTCCTAGTTACCTGTCCGTGTGATAGGTCGCCTATATATAGAAAACCAACGGTTATATTAATATGGATTTAAAATAGTTGTTGCTATATCCAAGTTATAAATTAAATAAAGAGAGTGCATTACGATATTTTTTTTCAGTTTTTTTTTGTCACGCTTTTTATATATTTTTAAATATTAATTAATAACAGATTAACCTAAATAACTTACATCGAGGTCTTAAAAAAATGTTTCACTCTTTATTCCGCATGAACTCTGCCTATAAAAATATTTCATTATAAATAAATATTTTTTCTCCTCCGGTTTTACAGTCATACTTTGTGCCACGCGCCACGACTGGTGATTATAATAATATAATATCTAATATTTATAATTTCATGAAATTACTTCATATATTAATTACCTCACATGTGCGGTTATTGTATCATTTCATTACGCACAGAAGCTTTGATTGATATTTAATCAAAATTAAATTTGAGTTTACAGGTTGTACAGAATGTAGCCAATTTAGTATATCCTGTCAAATTTTGCAAAATTTCTATTCAGTTTTAAGTGTAGGTACCATGCAAAGAAAAAGTATACAGTAAATAAAAAAACAAATAATATGGCAACGTCAGTATTTTTATTATTATAATATGTATTAAAAATTGGGATCTGAAGCCACCATCTCTGTCCTTAATAGCCACCCAGCGATATATATTACACATTACTATAGACGCCTTGTGGCACAGCGTCTAACTGTAAACGGGACGGTTATAAGTTCGATTTCCATTGGAACAAAAAAAAATATTTTCAATTCCTCGCCCTAGGAACAAGAAACGCGGCGTTGAGTTTCGCCAATCAACACTAAAGGTCTCGAGTGTTATGACTAGGTACCCTCTTCTTATCCTGCTGTATGCGGGATAAAACTTAAAGCTATAAATAAAGTCACGTCAATCCACATTGGTAAAGACATGTTAAATGTTCCCAAACACAACACACGCTGGGAGAGGAAAGCGAAGCGTGTGACGTAATTTCATTTATGCCAATCAAATATCAACAGTCGAACTGCACGCTGCTGGCAACTAGTAACGACAACTCCTGTCAAATGTATTCAACCAAATTTGAAAACCTAGTAATAGTTTTAGAATTATAAAATGTTGTGTTGAGTTTGCCCTAATAGCCTTAAAAAAAAAATTCAGCTTCACGCTGTATCCCGTACACAGCATGGTAGGCAGAGGGAACCTAGTGTTATGACACTCTGTTTAACGTATGCAACATACAGCGTAAAGCTCATTTGATTTGTTTTGTTTTAACTCATCAAGTTAACTATTCGATGCCGTCATCAGCGATTCCATGGGACCTTAAATGAATGACCATTGCTTCGTGAGCAACGTAATGCTGTGAAAAAATGAACTTTTAACGATGTACTTACCAATTCTGCTATTTACAAAGCAAATTCAACTCTATGTCTGAAACAAAAAGGTACCAATTCGTCTTTCCACTTTTGTTCGCTGTAAATAATATTACAGCCACAAAGAAACCTCTGATAGCGGCATGATTTAAAAAGGCTATATAATTTTTAATGGAAATAAGAGAATTTAATTTGAATCTTGCGATGCCTTCCCCGTTGCGTACTTTGTAGACCCTATTCTGTGGAGGTGATCTGATCATTTCCTTATATAAATACCGACTAGTATATTATAACACGTTTTGATTTGGTCGATTTATAACTTATATCGTATATCATATCGTTTTAAGATCTAAGAAACTGAAGTTGGCCTACTTGAACTCCGAATGTAAATGTTAAAAAATATTTCCATGTATCTGATGGAGATTTGGCGGAGTAAGGCGTTGGTTCAACCATTCAACACGTATTGTCTTTAAATGGATTGAATGATAAAGTAAAACTGATTTCAATTCAGGTAAATATTGTATATCTATGAAGATACATTTCAAAAATTCTTTGTCAATTTATAGCATTTCACGCTGTTAAACGAGGCGTGGCGTTAAGTTTCGAATTTCGACTGTTCCCCAGAAAATCAATAAAGATATGTACTCGTAGATCAAGCAAAAACTTGATTAATCGTGTTTACTTAAAGTAAGAAAGAAATTGGGTTATGTCAGAGATAGCATTTTAAATGCATCTATCACTGTGCATTAGTCGCTACTAGGTATAATTTGAAAGGATTTTTAAGTAATCCTGTTTCCTCTTTTCTGTGGAAATAAAACCTTTTACGCGGTGATGTACGTATTTTGTTAACTTTCTTTCTTGAACATAATGTATACAATCGTGGCCGTTGTGGCGCGGAGACTCTTCAGGAGATCAATTATTTTTATTTCATCTCATTGCTAACAGGACAAAGTGCGGCGTTGAAATCCGCCACTCAATGCAATGTCTCATAAAATTGGGCCGAAAATGAGAAATGTTACCTTTACACTAGGTTTCCGGTGCCTATCCTATATGCAGGATGCAGCTGAAGGTATTTTCATAAATATTCCATAAAACTTTCCTTTCCTTATTATCTACCATATTTTATTGATTATTTTTTTTACCTATATGACTTATGATATGATATGCTAAAATTACGTGACTTACATTATCAATCTTTTCTCAGGTTGACATGAGAGGAATTTAAATGTGGATATTATTTAAGGATGTCGTCGTGGCACAATCAGATAGCGTTAAAACTACCCATTTTGGAGCATCGTTGAATTGCGCAAATTAAAATGCTCTACAGTGAGGACGGAGCTCTCCGTCTACCTTGCGCTGTAGGAAACAGTGTGAAATTTGTTGGTAACAACAACTAGAGAATGAAAATAGATCATTCCGAGTAAGAATTAAATCCACAACCGTCACCTTTACATACACTGCGCCACGACGATGTATTAGGGTTCCATACCTTTTAAGGAAATAAGAAACCCTTATAAGGTCACTTTATTGTCCGTCTATCTCTGTCTGCCAAGAGCCTATATCTCAGGAACGCTTGGAGATGTCAAGTTGAAATTCAAACCATATACTCAAATTTATGATCCCTTGATTTCCTGAAAAATTCATACTTCTACATTTACTTTAAAAAAAAAAAACATAGGTTCCGGTTGACCTAGAATTATGAAATTTCAGTTTAGAAAAAAATCTAAAAACTATACATACATCCTAAAATATGACAATCTTAAAAGGAGGGCAAAATTTGGTGGTAAAGCTAGTTAATTTAAGTGAGGTATTAAATGAAAGGGCTCTAACTAAGCTAACCTTGAATATCAGAAAAAGCTCGAAACCTCTAATTTTTGTACGGAGCCCTCGTTGGGCGAGCCCAACTCGCGCTTGTCAGATTTTGTTTTCAATTATTTAGTACAATAAGTAATATAGATTAATGTGGTGTAGTCATAGCTTATAAGCTATCTCATCTACATATCCCTATGGGTAAGTTGATATAATTTAAGATGCAACTTAGACACTCAATCTAAATTCAAAGGTCAAGAAATTATCTCTTGTCTATATAGTTTAAGTTTCCAGAAAATTAATATTTATATATACTTTCTTAAATAATATGAAAAGGTAACACTTAATAATGTCATGGCATCGTGTCATAGCAGGTCCTCTCTGCCTAATCTACTTCGTCCAGTTCCACCACTTAACACGCAATAAGTGCACAAAAATGAAAATAATGCATTCCTTGCTGTGAGGATCGCAACGCACCGATAGCCTTAATATTTTTAGCTTCACGCTGTATCCCGTACATAGCAGAGTCGGTAGAAGTGGCTTTGGCTCATTATCAGAGCGAGGTCATGGATTCAATTCTTCCGAATGGAAATCGAACCCACAACCGCCGCGTTTACAATTGCACGCTGGTACCACAACGGCCTTAATTTAATTACACATGAAATATATACACGCAGTGATTTAGCAGGTAATCTCATACTAAATTTAACTGCACTGAGCTCGTTTATCAAACGACATTATGTAGAGCATGGGTGTCCAACCTGCGATAGTAATTTAATCATGTTACCAAAATCAGCGCGAAATATAAAGCTCTGAAAGCTTTTGTTACTAAGGACGTTATGATTGATATAATATTTGTTTTAACTAATAGTTTCATTGTAATCGTAAATTTTTGATGAATAATAAATAATCTCTTATGCCGCACAGAGCAGAGTAGGCAGAGGGAACCTAGAGTTAAAACATTCCGTTCCCCATTTTCCGCTGAATTCTGGAGGCAATGGGTGTTGAAAAGCGGTGCTCAACGCTGCGCTTTACCTCGAGATGAGAGCGAAGAAATGAAAAAATAAATTTAATTAAATATTAAATTTTCTCGAGTGGGGATCGAACCCATAATCAGTCACGTTTATAGTCACACACTTGTGCTCAAACAATTTATTTAGTAAACTTCTCCGCTTTCCTCTAATTTTTAAAAACAAAATAACTAACGATAAAGTCGCAAAAATTCAATACATAATGTAATACATGGATATAATAATTATTATTATTTGTCACTTACAATCCAAAGGTTGATCTCTTCTGAGAACGTAAAGTTATACTTGTAGTATATCATCCAAATTGATTCAATCGTTTGATTGCTATAGCAGATAAACTTTGAGTAAATTCAATTACCTTAACTGAAAATTAAATGATTAAGGTATTTCTTATCACTAGCATTCTCTACCTACCTCTAACATTGTAAAAATACAATAATAATAATATAATTTCCAAACACCTTCCAACGAATTTTGAAGGCATTGCGTGTTGAGTGGGAATCGAACCTGTCGCGGTTGCAGTCACACGCTTGAACCTTTGCCCCACAACTGGCCTCAAATAAAAACATAAGCAAATGAATCCTCCAAAAAGCAGCTACATGAATAATGATCGTGAATCTAAAGAAAATTCAAATTGAAAAGTATTCATAAAATACGAAGCTTCCAACGTTTACTCACAACGTCATACACATTTATAAAAACCTTCCGCCTACGGGTTAAATAAATATTTGTAAGAAAAACCACCTCAAAGTAGGTCCATAGTGTTCAAATATCATCTCCTTGAATGAACTTTATAAAAGGATCGACATTTTTTTGGATTTTTTAAAAGATCACTTAATGAACGGAGTCCTTTATGGTGTAGTTGCATTGCGTCTGCAAACGTGATGGTTGTGGGTTCGATTGCTATTTACATTTAATTTTATTATTTACATTTCTTCGCTCTTGTAACAAGACAAAGCGCAGCATTAAGTACCGCCACTCAACATTAGGTTCCCTGTACTTAACCCATTATATGCGGGATACATTATGGGATTACCTAAGATATATTAGCGTTTTACCATAGGAGTAAAAACTATTTACTGATCTTATAGTTCTTTTATTAGACACATGCAATAACAAATTTATACATTATTTAAAGTAAAAATAAAATGAAATCTAAGCAGTGAAAACAGTTTTTATACTTGCGAAAGTGTTATTACAAAAGTATCTATATAATACGATTCCATTAGTACTAAATCAAGATATTTCCATATTTTGAGGGATAAGCTCCTGGAAGTAGTTCGCTTCGTTGACTTCGCTTTTACCTCTTTAACCTTATGCAATATATTCTAATACCATATAGAACATATTATATACATATACCTATATATTAGTCCACAGCCATTATTAATTGGCAGGCCTTGGCGGCGACCCAGTGTCTCACTTTGAACGCCCCTTGCGTTCGATGCCCATTGGAGGAAATATAAGAAGACAAAACGAGGAGTTGAAAACTCAACTCCTAATATCTACGATATTAGCCGGAAAGTGGGAAGCGGAGTGTCTTAACTCTAGGATGCCTCTGCGTACCCTGTTAAATTCGGTATATAAAATGTTTCTATTACATATCATGTGTGATACATTAGAGAGTATACATTAAACAGTACAGGGTATATAATATATGTATCAAAGCAACGAGGCTCGTACAAAAGGCTCTCATGGAAAATTCAAGATCTAACTCATACGAATTTACATTTAATTTCAGGCAACGACATGGCAGCATCGGGCGCGGTCAGCTAACAGACACCAAAGGAATTTTATTAATATATTTACAGAATTCTTACTAATAAAATGCGTTTTCCTGGAATTAGCATAAAGGAGCAATGAATCTCTATTTTCTCCGCTCTCTTATACGTTTTCTGAAAATGTGAATGAGTATATGGACTTAGAAAATAATAATAATGATAAGGCATACGTAGTAACGAAATGCCTATTGTTTAAGTTCACGATCCTTGGGAGTGAAACTTCACGTCAAAACACCGATTGACCCTGTACAGAGTCCAGGTGCATGCAGGTCATATGGAGTACTGTTCTCACCTCTGGGCTAGTACACCCAGTATCAGCTTGACTCATTTGATCACATACAATGCTAAGTCGTTCGATTCGTTAGGGACCCAATGATCTGTGAATGGTTTGACACTTTGGCTTTGCTCTACACTCTACTCTCTGTGCGTTCTCTACCGCATTTATCATAGGGAGTGTCATATGGAGTGTTTTGAGTGTTCCGCCGAATTTTCTAACCGCACAGTACGTCACAAAAAAGTAAAATTTACTTATAATAGTAAAATTATTTACTTTTTTACTAAGTAAAGGCCAGTCGTGACGCAGCGGCACGAAGTGTGACTGTAAAACCGACTGGTTCTGGGTTCGATCCCCACTCGAAGAGATGAAATATTTACTTAAATTTACATTTACATTTCTTCGCTCTGGTGCCGAGGCAAAGCGCGGCGTTGAGTTCTCAACACGCATTGCCTCCAGAATTCGGCAGAAAGTGGGGAACGGAGTGTCTAAAGCACTAGGTTCCCTCTGCCTACCCTGTTGTGTGCGGGATACAGCGTGAGCGGACTTATTTATTTTAAATATATTTTTAAATCTACTTTATTAAAATATAAAGACCAAAACTAATTCTCAACACCACTCTAAAATCATTATTTTATATTAACCTAACCAGTTATACCTCTATACATTTCCTTTTGATGTATTTACGACGCGACGTCGAGTACTCCGATAGGTTTGCTTTGCGAACCGTATCGTATACTTTAAAGCTACTTACAGCGTTTACTATCTTTTTACAGTTGCTCTACAATGAAATGAGTGTAATAGTGAAGTTATTGTATTGTATTATTGAGTGTCGTAATTTTTTGTGTTCCTCGTTCAATAGAAATTGTCTTAGGATGGTCGTGATTTTAGTGATTATTTTTTTTGGGTCACGTATCAGAAGTATATATTTTTTTACGTTTTCAAAGTGTTATTCCACGCTTAGAAGAGAAAAATACTTTTTAGAAAACATATAAAAATTTTAACGCAGCTGTTGTATATCCCATACATTGTAATTGGAATTAAAAGTATATAAATTGTTTCGCTTTTTAAAAAAATAATTTCATATTAAAAGACCACCGTGCCGCCGCACAGCTTCTGATTATAAACGTGACGGTTGTAGGTTCGATCCCTACTCAGAGAAATTAATTATTTTCATCTCGCTGCTCTGGTAGCACGACAAAGTGTTGCGTTCAGTACAGTCAATTTATGTTTCAAAAATTAGGCGGAAAGTGTTAAACGGAATGTCTTAACACTAAATTTATTTTGTCTATCCTTCTTTATACAGGATATAGGATATAGCTATAAAAAAATTATAATAGATTAATTACTGGTGGGTAAAAGGTGGTACTTTCGTTTCATTCTAGGTGTCAAACCAAAATGAAACAAAAGTGATTATATCAAGTATCCTAAGTATATTTAATTTTTTCGTCTTAAAAGCCTTTATTTCCTATAAATTGAAAAAGACTCTTTAAACTCAAACCAGAGGGCGAAACTACAAAATCTTAGGTAAAGCTATGAAATTTTAATACTATAGTCGTGTATGCTCCCGTTACAACTGTCTCAGCTGTACTCAACTACGCGTAGTGTTCATATTTCACATTTAAATATTCAAGCTAGTTCGGTCTCTCTATTATGTAAAGCACTCTGTACTCTGTAGTTGGTATATAGTTTTTTGAAAGTCAAGAATAGTGTGTTTTGTCACTCAGTTTTTTTGCTTATCCTGCTGAATGCGGGGAAATTTATCAAATATCAAATCAAATAGCTGGAGGGATTTTCTATTCCTCACTTTCCACTCAATTTGCCGAGAAATTTGCCAAAGCGAGGAAAATGGTTCGTTTCCCCCGAATAGGAATCGAACTCACAAACCTCGCATTTACAGTCAGATGCTGTGCCGCTGCGCCGTGATAATAACGCCTAAATAGTAAAATATACATTGTTACCTTTTTTTTATGATTTTCATAAATCTTAACAATATTTATTTTATTTTACTTCGTCGCTAACAATGCTACCAAAATCTCGGTAAGTGTTTCGCTTCCAATTAAAAAAAAATATCATTCGCCTGGGAGATGTTACGAACACTTTCGTCGTGTAATTAATACAACAGAGAGTTGTTTTTTTTTAATTCAATAGTTCCAATAAATTCTCAGACTCAAATAAAAAAATATATAGATTTTAATTAAAGCTATATTTTACTCAATTAAATATAGTGATATTAAATATAGTGATATTAAATATAGTGATATTAAATATACTTTATTACAGCGGGCGGAGTAGCCAAAGAGAACGCTTCGGCCTCTGGATACCTCTTTTGCATCGTCTACTATTAATAACCTCTTCATACGTGCGCTATGGAGGTCCTAATGTTGCTATGCTATACCGGATATAAAATTTATAAATAATTCTAACAAAAAAACTCATAATCGAAAACAAAAGTCGTTAGTATCTTTGTCGTATTTTTTTTAGCTTTACACTTTATTTCGAATATAACAAAATAGGTGAAGGAAACCCACTGTTACTCGAATATCCATATTCCGCCCTATTTTCGGAGCTATGTATATTCATTGGCAGAACTTAACGCCGCGCTTTGTCTTCTAATTAGAGCGAAGAAATAAATATTTACGTACATTTGCGATACGTCGACTGTAAATCAAACCTATCGCGTTAACAATCACACGCTGTGTCTATCTATATATGAGTTTATATTTTTAATTAAAAGACAATTGGAACAATAACTATGAATATGCTCGCTCACCAGATCAATCATTCTAAAAAACAAAAAATAGTGCAAGGTTTCGTTTGTGAATTTTAATAATACTTTTTTTGTATATATTGAAAATGTTGTCGGATTTTTTTCTGCTTAAAATTAATAAATAATAATACATTCTTTATTGTACACCCAAAAAAGAAATAGTACAATACAAATATAAAAACATGCACAATAGGCGACCTTATCGCTAAAATAGCGATTTCTTCCAGGCAACCTTAAGGCGTTGGAAATCGCAAAATAAATAATAATGTAAAAATAAAATTATATTTTGAAACTAATCATTTTCAATAATTTAAATAACAACTTAAAGCAACAATACGGGAAGAATCCTGTATTTCAGAGAAACAGGGAGGAGAACCTAGTGTTAAGACACTCTGTTTCTCAGTTTCCTTTCAACTTTCTAAGTATTGCGTGTTGAGGAGCGTTACTCAACGTCACGCGTTGCTGAGAGCAAGGAAATGAAAATAATAAAGGGATGAGAATAGTATATCCTGAGTGGAAATCTCAAAAACAATTAGACGCTGTACCACTGCATTCCTCTTTGATGAAAGTTGGAACAGAATGCTTAAGCACCTTTTCTCTACGGGAAAAGCGTAAATTAAAATATTAAGAACACAAAATTTTGATATTTTTATTGAAATTTGAACGCACTCCAACTAATCATTACCTATGAAATAATATTACATTTTCATAAATTTAAATAATATATTTCATTTAGTTACACAAACATTAATCTATAAGTAGCAATAATATACGTTAAGGTTCACGGCGGTATTGGTGCATAAAATGAGCTTCAGCGGTCTGTCCCCATGTTTCTATTTTGTTTTATTTATTATTTTTAAACGAAAATTCATTTTCAGTGGGCAGCGCCTTGCCTCGTGTTTTCATTATATGTAGCGTCTAGACTTCGCTATTTTAATTTAACATTAAAACAAAAAACCTGCATAATGAAACCATAAATCAAGTAAACGGTGCCCAGCCCAGAATTTTTACTATCAAAAACTTGGACTGAAAAATAAAAAAAAAAAATCAAAGGATATCAATAAAATTTGGCATTATGTTACTAATTGTATTTTGTTATTTTGACATTAAAAAAAATTAAATTTATACCAATTTTATACCAATATATGTATATTATTCAAAATATATGTATATTATTCAAAATTTTATTCTTCACATATGCTTTGTCAAAAAAGCAGACATCTTACAAATATAATTTGTCTTTAATTTTCTAATAATAACAATTCTCTTGTATGTATTCTTTCTTTTTCTTGTTTTTAATAATGAAAATTATTTCTCTTATAAGTGAGAATCCATATTATCCTTAAGATGATGGAGCATTTAGATTAAATTCAGCATATTAGTTGTTACTGCAAGCTTTTATTCAGTGTAATAACACTAAAAGCGCGGTAAGCAGGATTTGTATGTTTTTTTCAGGATTTGTATCTAATTTTATTTAAAATTTACACTTTACTGTCTTTTTTAATTGTATAGTAATGTAATAATCATAATGGTTCTTACTAACTTAGTAAATTGTTTAAATTAATTCCCGACTGCTAAGGAAAGGTTATGTTTTTTGCGCGTATCTTGTATGTATGTGTGTATGTATGTATGTATGTATGTATGTATGTATGTATGTATGTATGTAT
>DWAO01003368.1:0-14318 GCA_018230605.1 Heliconius congener | reverse complement strand
ACCATACATAAATCCTTTCACAGGGTAAAATATAGAACCTAATTTCATTATAACCCTTTGAACACAATATCTATACTTATATCCATCTATAGCGTGGTCGTGGCCGCCATTCGTGAGGGACCCGGTCTCGATACCATCGAGTTACTTTTTACTCGTCTCTCCTTATTTTATTATAATAGATTGGCCGTTCGTCGTATTTTAAGGTTATTTAATAGTGTCTTTCGTTATTTTTGTTGTGTTTTAATAGGTTTTTGGGACGCTGAGTCGAATAAGTAGCAAATGATTGGTTTTTTTTTTGAGTTTACTTTGATATGTTTATAGTTGATAACGATGGATAAATGTGATGAAGATAGCATTTAGTATATTGTTTATATTCGAGTATATTTCAAATATTCGTTTATTTAAGGATATTTTTTTTGTGACATTATGTTTTTTTTGTAAGTTAGCACTGTTAAATAGAAAAATAAAAAAAAATGTTTTGATATAATTTAGAATCAGACTCTACTTAACTGCTTAGTACAACGATAGTTTTATACATTGCGTTTTCCATAATAATAATAAAGAGACTTCGCCTGTAATTTTGCTTGCAAGGACTCTAAGGAAATTTTAAGAAATTTTCTCTCAGTGCTCCTCTACTACATTCAGCTCTATCCTACATACGAGTACATGCCAAATTTTTGACTTACTAAGTCCAGTAGTTTCGGTTGTGTGTTGTCTGTCACTCATCAATCTGTCAATAGTAAATTTTTATATACATTTGTTTTAAGTCATACGGTAAAATACTCACGGTTTTCATTTGTATGGAGTAAAAAACAACCAAACGGTGCAACCTACCTAGTTACTTTACTCAGAAGTAGCGGTTAGTATGAGCTGAGTCTAGAAAATATATTAGAATCTAAAATAATCTTAAATTAAAGTCTAGACTTTAATGGACACACTGGTGTCGAGTCTTATATGTGATGATGAAGAAAATTGGTACCGACTTTTGTGATGTGTGAGTAGTGAGTGGCGGAACTCAACGTCGCGCTTTGTCTTCGTACTTCAGCGAACAAATTTAAATAAATCACATCGTCAATATAAACATCTATTATACATCTATTATCTATTATCTATTATTATTATACATCTATTATTACACGCTTTATTCCGCACAGCAGGTTAGGCAAATGAAATTGAGTGTTAAGGTATTGCGTTTCCCACTTCCCGCACGATTATCGAGGCAGTGCGTGTTGAGATTGAACTCACGACCATCTCGATTACAGTTATCATTTATAAACATTCCAATATTAGTAGTAAATTGTATAGAAACCGACAGGTGACGGACAGACGTCAAGGATGAATCTTTATAAAAGTTTTATATACGGAGGAATTCTTTTGTAAGGTCCTCGGGCGAATTTCTTGAATGAAATGAACTGATATTGGCTTTCATTGTGTTTTTTTTTTGTATATCGAAACTCGTTTAGGAATGAAATTTAGAATATTACATTCTTTTTTTATGACACTTTATTAATTTGGTTTAAAATTCTATTTGCTTGCAATGCTGTGCTCAACGCGAAACGCCTAAAGAATTAGGTAAAAGTGGAGAATGAGAGGGATTTTTTGAAAACAGAGTGTCTTATCACTAAGTACTTACCTTGTTTTGTATCACGCATAAAACAAAAAATGTCAGTGTCAAAAACGCTGTATGTATGAGTGTATAATTCAACTGTCGTGTTTTAATTTCAGGTAGAAAGCGGAGAAAGAAATGTTCTAATTGAAACAAAAACAAAATAAAGTGGCCGGGCAAAATAAACAGGCTTCTGTTTTTCTTTTAAAATTTAAAAAACCAGCGTCGGATTGTAAACACGACGATATTGGGTTCGATTTTCACTCGGATAATAAATTGTTCTCATTCAAGTTCACGCGATGCCCCCAAAAATGCATAGAGAAGGGAGACTTTTCACACCAGGTAGGTTCCCTTTGCCTACCTTTCTTTATGCGAGATACAAGGTAAAATAAAAAAAAATACTGTATGATTCATATATTCATTTCATGCATATTATAAAATTTCGTAGCTACCATCGTTATTCTGTTACAACAATTACAAATTTGTAACACAAGAGTAACTTGTTTCTTCTAATTGTACAAACACCACCCACGGGTACCACCTACTATCGACTACAACAATTAAGTAGCTTTCCGGTCAATTTGATAACTCGGTAAATGCGTGACGAATGCGGTTATAGCGTTATCTATAGGATTTTTTTTTATTTGATTGATCTGTGTTTTTTTTTCCTGGTAGTCGAAACGCGGCGTTGAGTTTCGCCGTTCAATACGAAATGTCTAGAAAATTTAATGGCGCGTGGATTGTCTTGCACTAGGTTTTGTCGGCCTACCTGTTCTAAATGTTTGTTTGTAAATCTTTTATTATTGTTATTTAATGGAGTAGCCTTAAAAAAATCTACTTTGATTTTAAAGAGATAGCCTAAGTACATAGATTCGATTACATAATTAACTTTGTCTCGATATTTGTCACTGTGTAGCTTCATCGCAGTTCTTAACCTATATTATACAATGCGGCGTTCAGTTCCGCCACTTAACATGTGAAACTTTCTGTCGAATTATTATTTTTTACCATACTGGCTAGTCGAGATCATCCTAAAAAATACCTTTTTGTAGAGATTAGTAACAACCAAATTTAAAAATAATATCATTTTTTAAAAACGTTTAACAATTTGAACATACCGGTATTTGAATTCGAGCAAAAATTAAAAATATATTATATATTCAATATTGTGTTAAATTTTCTTATAATTTTTATTCAACGTGTTGGGCTACTTTAGAAAGCCGGCGCCCACTACGCCTTGTCCTAAATTAAGCGATGCGTGAAAATGTAATGGTGACTCATACTCCTTTGTCCAAAACCAAAATAATGTCTGAACTCTGAAGGTAATATATGAAATATTCTTTGATAATTTTAAGATTTTTATAATCTAAGTGCATTATTAAGTAATTGCAGGTTCGATTCCCACTTGAGGAATGCTATTTCCATTCCCTTGTGTGTTATTACCGGAATTAACAACAATAAGCACGGCGTTGTGCTCCACCATTGAATACACAGTGTCACACAAATACGGCGTATTGTTATCTTTTTGAGATACAATACACTAAAAGTAACCAAAATTTCCTTTCCAAATAAAAGGAGGTGAGTTTCAACTGACTAGCGGCGCGGCTGATGCAACTTCCATACTCATTTAACCGACGCCGGCTGACGAAATAATACGGCGTACGTTGTATATACATTTTTACTTACATAAACGCAATTTATAATTATATTATTTGTGCTTGACATGAAGACTCGGCGACATTATTTTCGTTTTCTCACTCTGGTACCAAGATAAAATGAGGAATTGTTTTAACACTAGGTTTCCTCTGTCTATATTTCCATATGGGGCATACAATAAAATCATATAGGTAAGGCATTAAAGAAAAGGGTAGAATGAAGTGTTATGATATAAGATTCTCTTTGCCTCTCCTACTATGTAGGTACTGGAAGCGTCAAAATAAAAAAAAGAATAATAAAAGAAGTTGATTGTAAATAAAATATGCTTTTAAGTTTTTTATTATATTTTTATTTAATTTTATATCTAATCAAAAATGTCTTTGAAGTTTTCTATGGTTAGCAAAAAATATCAAATAAACAACTTTTTGTATATATAACAGTACTATAATATATTTTTTATCAACGCTATAAAAACTTACTGCAGTGGAGGTATAAAAAACCGCTCGGCTTATCACAATCGTGGTTAAGTTAGGTTAGTTATTTTTTGTAACTCTAATAGTTTATTTGAATAAATATATTTACTTTTTCTATACTAGATAGGTAACGGGTTTGATTCCTACTTGAGGGGATAAATCATTTTCATTACCTTGCACTGGTAATAAGAGAAATCACGACGACGTTGAGTTCAGTCACTCAAAAATTGGGTATAGATAGGGAATGGACCCTAACGCCACTCTTCGCCTTGTTACCACAGTTATATGAGAAAAATGATTACTCCGAATGGAAATTGAACCCATAACCACATTTAAAATCTAAAATCTGTGTTGCTGCGCCACGACGGCGTCATTATTATATAACAATATTATAAGAACAACAGGACCATACATATAACAAAAATCAACCAAATCGAATAAAGAAAGTTACTTCAAGCTCGAAACTGACCGAAACCCGTTTTAGAAGAAGTTCTCCTTTAATTTAACGCTAAAATATTCTTTATTACAGTTTAAAATAAGGGTTATATTCGGATTTTTTTGTGTAATGGAAAATAATATAATATATTGTCTCATATTTTCAATTTGTACTATACTTGGTTTTGTTTTTAACTTTACTTGTGATTTATGAGAATTATTTATCGTTTTCCAATTTGGTTTAGTAGGTTGTAAATTGTGGGTTCGAATCTCACTCAATGATGTTTGTTTCAGTATACTTTTGTTACTCAAGTCCAATTAGACACAGTGGGGTGTTGAGATCCACGAACCAGCTCTCAATGATCAAATCAATCGATCAAATCTTAAAAATATGTGGAAAATTTGAAGATAATAAGATTTAAAAATATTTTACTATTGCGGGCTTCTCTACATATTGTTTAATGTAGAGAAACTAAAAAATATACAAATATAAAAATAGCATTCGATTGAATAAATTACGGGAACGAAGCGTCTAAGCACTAGGTTCCCTCTAACCTGCTACAGGATACAGCGTGAACCAAAAAAAAACAAATTTAATTACATAATAAGATATTTCAACACTTTAGAAAATCTGACCAAAAATCCTCTTAAAAAAAATTGTATAAGAAAACAAATTCTCTCAATACAATAGTGTTATAATGAACAACGTGTTTTACCAAATTGCCCATTGTGCGTTGAGGTTACGGGATCGAATTCGACACAAAGAAATATTTACAGTAAGTACGAGTATGTTATATGTGAGGACAGTCGTGGTGCAGGGGTACACGCGTGCGACAGGTTGTTGGTTCGATTCTCACCAAGAAGTTATATATTTAATATTTAAATTTTTTCGCTCTGGTGTTGAGGCAAAGTGCGGCGTTGTATTTCACCATTTAACACGCAATGTCTTCTTCTGCACGCAAAGTGGGGAGCGGAGTCTTAAAACGAGTCTCTCTCTCTCTCTTCACCTCCTATATGACCTCCTCCTCCTCCTCCTTCACCTTCTCGGATGATGCTAGAAATTTTAATGATTTAAAATAATAATCATAGTAACATTTACAAAACTGACAATTACAATTTAAAAGTTTTTATAGAGGTTATAAAGCGAGAGTACGTTAAAAGGAAAAAGACAACTTTCGTTCGAGTCAACGTCGTAAATAAGGTACAGGTTCTGTTTCCGGGCGAAGAAAACAGGCAACTCAACTTAAATTGTTCCTGAAGGAAATCATTCAGGTATAAATAACATTAGTATTAATTATCCTGCAAAAAATAGGTTGTGAGTTCGATTCCCTCTCCAAGAATGTATGCATTTAAGATTATTAGATTTTTTCCAGGATAGCTACCATGTACTAAATAATTATACCAACTGTTGAGTTTGTTGCCGGTATTCTCAACAGAACTGCCTGCTGTACTGGTGGTTAATACATAATCCAACGACTCAGTAGTGGTTACAAAGTTTCACTAACATTAAGATACTCGGTTCCACATACATCGTTTTTTCTTGGCATTTGTGTTAAGTAACGGAACTCAACGCCGCGACTCAAATTTATATACGTATTTTAATATAAATAAAGTAGTTATCTCGCAGAGTTACACCAATCGACTGATGTTAATTGACAGGAGGGTGGCTACCCCTCGCGCCTGAAGCCGAGTTCATCCCCCGGTTTGAGTCAATAACGAATAATTTTAACTGGTTATACCGAAATAGGGTAAATATTGTTGTTAATGTTTTTTAGAGATTAAAAGTGTTTTAGAGTAAATCAGAATAGTCGAATCGACGCCTCGCTCTAGTAATGTAGCAACGCGCGGTGTTGAACTCCTCCACTCAATACTAAATACCTTGAGAATTCGACGGAAGGTGAGAAACGGAGTGTCGTAACACTAGATTCCCATGTTCCCTTTATCTACTCTACCTTTTCAATTTCAGTAGTTCATGAGATTCGCGTTCAATCAAACAAACTCTCTAGCTTTATAACATTAGTATTGAAGTATACATATAGTGATATAAGTTCATTGCAAACATTTTTCTCTCATCTATCACGCTGTATCCCGCATACAGCGGGAGCGGGAGGGTTAGGCAGAGGGAACCTAGCGTTGAGACACTCCGTTTCTCTCTTTATATAATGTTTCACTGTTATTTAGTATGCAATCATAATATTGTAGAGCAGAACCGAACAAAGGTAGTTTCGGTACTCAGCTGATTTTGTTGCTATGCGGTGTTACACGAGCGAAGCGGCTGTCAAATGAGTTATTTGGTGAATATTGTATTTTTGTTTTAAAATAAAGAGGTTTATTATTATATTTTTTAATATATTGTATATTTATTTATTACTATTAAGCATTATAATATAGAATATTATGTAACTTTATACAAAAATGTTTTAAAATTTTATATTGTACTTTAAAAATGGATATGGATTAAATAATTACATAAAACTATCAATGTAGTAAATCCTTTCGTTATTTTTATTTAAGTGTTTAATCTAAAAACCAAAATATATATTTAATCAAAACAAATATTTAAAAGTCCACAAAACTCCATAGCAAACTGAGCCTACGTGACCGAGCCACTCACACAAGTACACTTAACCGTTCACGGACACGGATACACACGCACACCATCACAAAATCAGTTAAATCCTCTCTCAGATCTAAAACGACGTCACCACCATCGACCTTCACAAAGAGATTTACACATCCGTCGCCCTTATTGTGAGGAGATAGGGTGCATTTTATATTTGGCAAGCAAAAGGTATTTACTACCAGTAGGTTCTGTGGTGGGTAATATCACCGTTGCGCTAGCGAGTGCATTTATGGCATCGGTCATCAGTTGCAAACCTTTTTTTGAGTTTTTTTTTTTGTTTATTTTGTCATTATTGTCTTTATTGTAAATATATTTGGTAAAGATGCAATTTTTTATGATATATTAAAAAAAACCTTTTTGTGCAATGATATTGGTTATTTTTATGTAAAATTCGGCTTACAGCTCGAATACAGTATTTCAATACAAATTAAAAAAGGGTATATCATGCTATTTAGTTCTGTTAATCTAGGTCAAAATACAATTTAAAATAGAATTTTTATATAAAATTAAATAAATCTTTAATAACTAGAAAAATAACGCCTAGAAACAGAACTAAAGTAAAGGTGAAAGTATCGTTGCCCCAAAAAAAGGTTGTCGATCCCTGCGCTGCCTGAACTCGCTTAGTAACAGCGTGTCTTATAAAGGAAAATAACCTCTAACACAATATTTTAAGGCTCAAAATTGTATGAAACAAAACTTATTATTGATCCAAGCTTACGCGAAAAAGTAGCTTTATGTTATCCGTATATAGAAATAATTATCGACTATTGGTATTAAAATTGAGCTGAAATACCAAAATTTAGCTAAAAGTACTAAAAACGTTTGGTTTTTTTTTAATAAAAAACGGTTTTCTAGACGATTTTTTGAGTACATTATTTGTAAACACTGTCTTTGTGTCAAATGGTTATATAAAAATGTAATAATAGTAACTTTATGACGTTATTGTACCACAATTAAGCAATAAGCAAGTAATATAATACGAAGAGTGTCGGTTCATTTCCTTTCGGATGTAATGTTTTATAAAGAGATCATTTTTATTAGGCTTAACAAAAAACATTATGTGACCCTAACATATAACAGCTAAAAAAAGCGAAAAATCAATAATTCAGAGTCACTATTCTCTCCGCCTATTATCATGGACTTAGTTTGTAACTTTTGCTTTATTTAATACGTAATAATATAATTACGTAGAATAGAACTATTGAAGCTTAGATAGCCTATAAAGCTAAGAACGTCAGCGTATAGAAAATTGAACTTTATTTTCACAGGATTAGAGAGGATTTTTACTGAAAACTAAACGAGAATTTCGAACAAAGGATGGTCGAAAAACTATTCAAAATTTAATTCACGCCTGTCGAAAAGTGAAAAATGTAACGCGTTACAGTAATATATCTCTTTCAATACTTTTAATCGTTATAGCTTTTCATTTCGAGCTTTTATAGTCCATGTACGGATGGAGATTTTGTTATTTTCATATATACATATATATTAGTGCCTCAGGGCTCAGGTGATATTTTGTTAGTAGCTAGGTGTTTGATGGGTTCGATTTAATTGTTTTTTGTTATAGATATATGTGAAGTATAATAATGTTTTATGTTAACTTTGTAACCGACGGTTAAGACACATCCATTCCAGAAAAACTATACTGGTAGCTTAATTTAATGCCGTGCTTTGTGCTCTTTTCAGAGCTATAAAAAATATATAAATCTATTCTTCCGACTGGGCATTGAAGTCACGACCAAACGTTGCGTTGTTTGCGTTAACAGTCACATAATGTGCCACTGCACCACTATGGCCTCAACATATAGTATATATATTTTATGCTATCCCTGAACAATCATTGAACTTGCTACCACCGTCGAGCCGTGTCATTTAATTATTACTTAAAAATTTTGAAAACTTCCATCGATGTACAGGCACAGTAGAACAGTATCTGCCTGTAAGCATGATGGTTGTGGGTTCATGTCCGCTCGTAGGATTGACTATTATTAAACTGTTTTCACATTCTATTAGATTATAGGTGGCGTTGAGCTCCGCTACACAACACGTCTCTACAATTGGGCGGACACTGGAGAACAGAGTGTCTTAATACTAGCAGGGTAGAAAGAATTCTAACCTGCTATAAATAAAAAAAATATAATAAGATATTTTATTGCAAGTAAAAAAATGTGTAAAGAATGGAGCAAAGCGTGCAACGCACCAAAGGATAAACACAAAAGGCGAAGGAAGCGATGGATATCTTATATACATATGTAAGGTGGGATAGAATCAGGGCGTAATACAATGGGGTGACAGGTTCGAGGCCAGGGTAAAAAAAATGTATGGATTTTTTAAGGTTCTGTATAATAATATTATTGTTTTTGCTGTATTTGTGTCATATATAGATTTGAGACCGTCGTGGCACAGGGGCATAAGCGTGCCACTGTAAACGTTGCAGCTGTTGGTTCGATTCCCACTCAGGGGAATTAAATATTTATTATTTTCATTTCCTCGCTCCGGTAACGGGGTAGAATGCGGCATTGACTTCTGCCACTCAACAGACAATGCCTCAAAAATCGGTAAATTATTAATAATACCACAATGGTTATTTCGACATAGTTAATTTCAAAATTGTATGCGGTACTCTAACGAGTCGATACAGGCGTGCCCAGCCACGCGTAATTTTTTGTGCCTTGCGGTCCAGTGGGGTCCCGCCACACTCCGCAACGGTGGTAAGGACTCTTTATGACTAAGAGTATGTATGAATTTTCGTTAATAATTTGTGTATCTCTTAAATCTATATAATGTAAAAAAAATCCGTTAGGAATTGACTCCTCATTTATTTCTTTTATTCTAAGGCGATATTATAAAAAATGGTATAGCCTTTGTAAAATCATTTTTATTAATTATAAAAATTCTACGAAAAAATTAAAAGAGCTGTCCTATAATTAGAGCAGTAGGGTGTGGTAAAGACTAATATGACAATAAAATTCATATACAACGCTTGTAAAGCATTATCTCCTGTTGTCGCAGGTAGGTAAGAATATTACATTCTCTTTTATGTAGGCAGAGGGACAAAGGAACCTGTCATTATGCAGAGGAAATGAAGCTACAGTCAATTTCTAATAAGTATATTACAATCAGGGGTGATAGGGGAGTTTTTTTAATTATAACTTTTTGGGATTTCGTTGGCAACTGTTATAGATTCTTGAATACTGTGTATGTATTTGTATTCATTTGTATATCACACCGCTCAATATCCCGCTGCGTTCTCCAAGTACCAGGAAACTTAGTGTGAAGACACTCTGCTTTACACATTTCGCTAAATTTACAAGACATTGCGCTTTGAGTAGTGAATTCTTATTCTTAAGTGAGAATCAAATCCACAATCGTCTTGCTCATAGCCAGATACTGTGCCGCTGAGTCACGACGGCTTCATCACTCACCTATTTCGTTACAATAAAACTAACAGCTTGATCCTCTCTCCTCTCTATCCACATAAACACAATCTTTTCTGTCTCCATGATAGAATTTACATGAAAAAACAATTCAACCACCCTCATACAAGTAAGTGAGGTACAATCAAAAGGCTCACAGGGCCACCCCCTGACGGTAATAAAATGCTTTCAATCAAGGAGCTCGTAAAGTGAGGCAGGCTGGTTGATGCCTATTCCTAATCTGGCTCCGGTATCAGGCTATAAAATTTTCTAATCGGATGAAAAACCTTTTTTGGGAAGCTTATTTGATGTCGCTGTGGCTCAGTGCAGCGTTTTATTGTAAACTCGGTGATTGTGGGTTCGATTCTGATACCACACATTCAAGGTTTTTTTTCATTTCGTCGTTCTGGTAACAAGACACATTTTTGAAAATTGGGCGGTGAGAATCTAGTGTCTTATCATTGGGTTTCCTCTGCCTACCCTGCTATATTGCGGGATACAGCGTGAAGTTCAAAACCAACTAAAGATATTGAAAATAATTTAAATCATTTTCAGAATTTGTTTATGAGAACTGTAAAGAAAGAGCCACGGTTTTATTTGGGACAAATCGGGGTATGCGCTATAAATAGATTTATCCTCGTTTTTATTTAAAGGTCGTATCTTGTTTTTTTGCTTTAGTCTTATTATCAGAGCGAAGAAATGACAATATAGAAGATTTTATTCCCTCTAGTGATAGTTGAACGCTTGGGCTTAGAAGCACAACAACCTCAACATCGAGCCTGGCGAACATTTTTTTTATAACTATGCAGGATAATCAGAGAGAACCTATTGTCGAGACACTCTGTTCTTTATAATTTGTGCAAATTGGAGACATTATGTGTTGAGTGGCGGATCTGAACGCTGTGTTTTGTTTTCCTAGAGATACGAATGTGAAACGGAATGTCTTAAAATTCGAATACAAAGTGAAGCAAAAAAAATATTATACGTAATAATTATATGTAGCTAGTTTTTTTTACTTTATGAAAATATAAATTTAAATAAATATTTGAATTTCTCGAGTGGGATCGAACCCACAAATAATATGGAGTATGGTCTTATTCATTAACTTTTTTTACCCACCATGCTTATTACAAAACCCATGTAAAGATAAGACAAGATAACAAAAAAAAACTAATTACTTCAACCGAATCGAACCCATTATCTCCTATCCCTCGGAACACCACGTTTAGTGAAACATAAGTTTAACATTTATCCAATTATTGTTAGATTCATGGCGAGGAAGACCATCAATATTATTTTTTGTGAGCGTCCCCGCATCATCCCCCATGGCTAGATTCCCAAGGCGATTGGTTAGGCTCTGAACAGACTGGGTTTTAGCGAACTTTAACAATATTAATTTCAATTTCTATTGAGATTTATGTGATATGTCATTAGTTTTTTTTGTGGTCCTGTAAGGAACAAAGGCTGTCATACATATATCATTATATACAATTAGTTATTTAAAATTTTTAATCGTATGATAGACGGGACACTGTAGTGCTTAGACTATTTCTTCTATATCCAATCATGTAAATACATTGAGTTTTCAGTGGCAGAACTCAACGCCGCTTCATATCACACAAGGCAATTAAAATAATTTAAATACTCCCTAATTTTAAATTAATAATTAACACGTTAGTTATCAGACTCTTTTCCACCGATAAAACATCCTAATGTCTCGAAAATTGTGCGTAAACAGGAACAGAATGTTTTCACACTAAGTTCTCTTTGCATGATCTCCTATGTGCGGGGTACAGCGTGATATCAGCGTGAATCGTTCTCTTTATATAGCAGGAGAGAGAAACAGAATATAATACTGTCTTGTATAATACTATTCTCTACTTTATCAGATACATTGTTTTTAAAATTAAAATGTCCACCTTAAATTTAAACTCTACTTCAACTAAACTACAGTTAAAGTAGAGCTTAAGTATATAATAATATATTTTTAAAAATATATGATTATATTAATTACACAGTAAAAAAATAATAAACAAGATATATTCATGTGATATAATATACAAGCTTTGGTAACAATATTAAAAGATAGTAAATATAATGTGAACGTAGCCTTTACTTGCTCAGTTGTGACGTGTAGAGTTTCTTACACTCCAATCAGCTGTTAGAAGACATGGGGGCTGCCACCACGACCAGTGCCAGCTGATGTGGAGACCAACGGACGTCTTGTATAGGGGTATCGGTGTTCGATAGCAAGTAGTAATATAATAGTATGTTTGCTAATTGTAGTGCGGGTTCGAATTCTGCGAGGTGCTATGTGTTGTTTTTTGGTTAGTCGTTTTTTTTACGTTATAAAATAAAGTAAAAACAAGTTTTTTTAAATAGACGTAGTAAAATAAAAAAAAGAATATAGAGATTCTGCCTACAAGATAAAAACTGACAGTAAACGGACAGTTGTGTTGTTCGATACTCAGCAGGAGAAAAGTATAAATAAATAAGTATAACTATTAAGAGTTAATAAGTTCTAAATATTGAAATAAATACATATTAAAATTGTATGTCGTTTCTCCATTATAACAATGAATCCAGAATATTAATGTTTGTCAAAAACAAAGTAAAGATAAAGAGTTTGTGCAATTTTCAAGACATCTATGTAGTTTCGTTTTGAGTGGCGGAACTTAACGCCGCGTTAAAAAAGAATACCGAATATTTCTTGACATTCGATCAAAACAATTACTAACAAATTCGTATTATCAGTAAAAAATATTTCAAAATCTGTTATTACGAAATATACAACCTTTTATAGGCGATAAAGTACGTAGGGTACCCTTATCGGTGTTATCTATCGGTCAATGCCCTTATTTCATAAAACGATATCTTATAAAATTGGGAAACTTGGGTTATTTTTATCTGTTTGTTTATATCTCGTAATACGGAGACAGGAAAGTAAGGGAAAAATCTGGCGAAATAACAAAAATACAGCTTCTCGCTTCTCCTCGTATCGTCGTATATTTCCCGCACGATTTTGGAGACATACTCTCTTTAGCGCATCTCAACGCCGCCGCCTTTGTCCTGTTACCAGAGCAAGGAACTGAAAATAATATATTTCTCAAATCGGAAATCGACGTGACACTTAATTTTTTCTCTCTCTCTTATTTAGTGCAACAATCGCAGGAGACGCAATAACAGTTTGTTGCATTGTTAAAAGACATACATAATCCATTCACGTGGCTTAGTAGCTGAAGCGCTGGTACGTTATCCAAAAGGCGCGGGTTCGACTCCTGCTACGTTCAAATGCTTATATATTATGTTAAATATATTCTTTTAAATGTTAAAATACATAATGTGCATCGTTCAAATTGCTAGTTGTTGTGAGCCGTCAAACAGTAATGTAAGATTGATCGATGAACGTAACTGAGTGTGAACCCGCTATCGCGTTATGTCACAGTGTTCGCGGGGGGCACACTCTAGACTGTAGGGGGACTATGCTTTTGTATTTTACAGGACATATTTGACGCATGTTGCTAAAATAACGGAGCCTAAATGTAAGCGATTGTGCAAATTAAAAAATATATACATAGAATAAAATTTTGTAATTATTGACATGTAGTGATGATATATAATGAGAAATGATGATAGTAATCAGCAAGTATTCAAGAAATTTATAAATATAAAAATTCTTCCGGTACCGAGTGACTGACTGGCGACGCACAGACAACATTGCTGGACTTGAAAGGTTAAAATGAAAATGTTTACCATATAGGCAGGATAGGGAGTGTAGGGGAGCACTAAGAGGGGATTTCTTTAAATTCCAACGACGATAGGGAGATTTATCATTTTACGAAGTGACGATTAACGGTCACCCTTGTCTCAGCTGTCGACGTGGCAATACATAATCCCATAGAATAAATACACTCCCAACTGTAATTATAGTACTTTCATAGTTGCTTCCATACAGTTAAATTCAAAAGTAAAGGGGAAGTTTCCTGATTTGTATGGATAAAGTAAAATGGTGGGTTTCAATTTTATAATTTTAATCCAATGTTTTTATATATATAATATATATATACATATATATATATATATATATATATATATATATATATATATAT
>DWAO01003367.1:0-14318 GCA_018230605.1 Heliconius congener | reverse complement strand
AGTGGTTGAAAATATTAAATGACATCCCCGAGAGGGAATCGAACCCACCACCTTCGCGTGTACAGTCGCACGCTTGTGCGTCTTATAATTTAATGTTTATTCTCTCCATAAAATTGTGGAGTGGTTGAAAATATTAAATGACATCCCCGAGAGGGAATCGAACCCACCACCTTCACGTGTACAGTCGCACGCTTGTGCGTCTTATAATTTAATGTTTATTCTAAAATTGACTTCATATTATTTAATAAAATCTAAATGCACGTCAGTCAGACGTGACCGACTTTGACATAGATTCTTAATTCTATGTAATAAAAGAAATATTATCCTCAATTTAATGCTATCATTTTGAGCAAATCATATTTGTAAGCGATTTTGTTGAGTAATAAAATAATAATGTGTGGGGTTCTTTTTTTTACTACACTTTATGAATTTACTTGTTTAAAAATATCAAGAATATTTTATTATTCCGAGGTAGGAGAGGTTGAGTTCCAATCTATACGGAATGTCTCAAGAATTCCGGAAATTGGGGAACGGAAGTATCATAATGGGAACGGAGGGCTTGATGTGAGGCAGCATGTTTTGTAGTCAGTCGTAGGAAAGGTTCTTTGACAATCTGCTTCAATTTTCAATCACAATTTGTGGTAAATAAAAGTAGCACGACGAATATCGTAAAATATACGCGAAATGAAATAATACTTTAGAAAATCAGCTTGACGCTATTAAAAAAGTCTGTTCCCTACTTTCCGCCTAATTATTCAAGACATAAAGTTAAGAGTTAAGTGGCGGAAGTCAACGCCGGGCTTTTGCCTTGGTGCCAGAGCCAAAAAAATAAAATATTAATAAATAATAATTTATTCTCTCGAGTGAGAATCGAACCTACAACCGCCGCGTTACAGTCCCTTGTGCCTCTGCGCCACGACGGCCTCATATATGTATAATACTTTTTAATCATACTAATTTTAATATTAAAAAAAATATACAGGACCCGTCGTGGCGCACTGGAACGGCGTCTGACTGTAAACGGGACAGTCGTGTGTTCGATTTCTACTCAGAGGGATTATTTTCATGTCCTCTCCCTAGTAACAAGATGAAACACAGCGTTGAGGTCCGCTACTTAACTTACAATAAATTAACGTTAACTCGTTGTCTCAGCAATAGGTTTCCTCTGTCTAACCTGCTATTTGCTCGATACAGCGTGAAGCTATAATTTAAATATTAAACATATAAAATTATCTTTATCAAATCGCAATACCCACGGAATTCGCCTTAAGCCAGCACAAATTGGTAGCACAGAGGCGGTAGGGTCAGCAGAAGACTAACTTTCACACATGTCCGTCTAACGGTGCGGCACACATCTACCTACTAAATTATACCATTACGTGTTGCATCGTCACTTTACTGTTCTTAGGAATAGCCTATGTTGATTTTTGCTTATAATAGATTTTTTGTATTACGCTGTATCCCGGACAATAATAATTTAATTATATGCTTTAAAAATCCATATATCTCAGGATATTTTTTCTCTGAAATTGTAAACGAAAACGGTTTTAAATTCGGAAACAACAGCAATTAGATCTCAACTACCTAAGTAACTGTACCTCTACCTATATTTTAAGTATGTACGGTTTTTTTAGTAAGACGTCACTATTAACATGCAGCTACCAGTAGTGTTAAAATCTTCAAAAAAAATCTGAACACGTTCTCTTGTAAGTAACTGTTTTTTTTTTTTGAAAGAACATGAAAATGTCATTTGCAGGAATAAATACTTAAATTGACTAAGCTGTTTTGGTTACTCTAGAGACAATTTAAAAGCAAAACATTTACATTAATGACTTTTACTAACGAATCTAACTTAAAAAACTATTTAAAGAATATAAATTATTAGTATATTATTAGTAACTTATAAATTAGTAACTTATAAATTTTAAATGAGATAAGCTTTAGTTTAAGTACTGGGTATACGATACGATACTACTAAAGCAATTTTGATCAATCTTGGACTGTTCTCTAAGTTGGACTTTATCTGGTTTATTCCAAAATCATCTCGATATGATTTCATAAGAAATTTCTGGATAAACATGTGAACATACATACATAAGCTTACAAAAATCTAGCACACGTTTTTGGTTTCTATAAAATAATGTTATCTAATTCCATATAAACTGATACCGAATATTTTTTTTAGCTTCACGCTGACTTACGTACATAGCAGATTAGGCAGAATGAATCTGAGACCCGAGTGTTAAGACACATTAAAACACTTCCGTTCTTGACTTTGTACCGAATTCTGGAAGCATTGCGTGTTGAGTGGCGAAACTCAACGCCGGGCTTTGCCTTATTACCAGGAACACAAAAGATCGTTAATAAAGCCACACTCGCCACGTCGCGTTTCCAGTCACATGCTTGTGTTATACTACTTTAAATTTCCTATTATATATGTTACAATTTGAAATTTCCTATAAATTTATGAAGCTATAATTATTAAGTCTGAGACAACATAGTGTCACACTCTTAATTTTTCATAATGTAGAGATAAAACTAAGCCTAAGATTTGAACTCAAAACCTTTCAGTTATTTTAAACTTTATTCACTCCACACATTGTGGTTTCGATAAGATGCACAGTACCGCTAGGAAAATGAGACGACCGTTAGCAACCTTGCCGGATTGTATAAGATTATCTCAGCTCGGTTGTTGTTGTAATTGTAATTTATGGCGATGCTGCATATAATTTTATATGGTTTCTTTTTTTTTGAAAAACGGCGGTTGTGAGTTCGATTCTCGAGTGAGAATAAATTATTTTTGATGTATATTTATATATATTTAATGCGCAATTGGGAGGTGAGATGCTCCGCCTAATGCGTAATGCAATAAAACTGACTGTCATATTCTTAATAGTTTCCCGCATATTAGAGAAGATTCCGAGAGAACGTAGTGTTAAGTAACGTGGTAAAATCCACTGCCATGCTGTTTTACCTAACGAAAAATTTTCCCCCCGAATGGAGATCGAACCCATAACCACGCAAGTCAAGTCCAACTGCGTCAAGATGTCTATATATTCTATATTAGAAATAGATAGAATAGAAGGATAAGCTACCGAACATGATAATTTCTAAATATGGTTGGAAAGTAAACAACATAGTGATGAGTCACTACATTTTTTAAATATTATCTGTTAGCTAAGTCTGCGTGTAGGTATCTTTATTATTTGTACGTTATACAGTTAGACGTTTCACTTTCTAAGGGGACGAGTGACGTCATTGTTCGTCCGTCTCTAGCGTGTATTGAAATTATTTTTAATTTTTATTTATTTAAAATAAAATTATATATATTCTCGTTTATATATTAAAATGAAATTTGTGTTTTTGTTCTAATTTTTTTATATAACTTCAAGCCATATATATATATGCCTATGCTAGGAAATTGCGGGGATGTTTTTGCTTTATTTCATTTATCCCGCCCGTAGTGGGATAGACAGAGGAAAGCTTGTAACCTTACGTTTGGGCAATGCTCAACACGCAATGCCTCCAGAAGTCGGCGGAAAGTGGGGAACGGAGTGCCTTAATACTAGGTTCCCTCTGCCTACCCTGCTATGTGCGGGATACAGCGTGAAGCTGATTTAATTTGATTTTACAGTAGTTTATCAAGATAAATAAGTTTTGTTTTATATCAGCCAAAACACTGGCTGATATAAAACAAAACTTATTAACTTATTAACAAAATTTATTAACACGCCGATATTTCTTCAATTATCAATTGTTTTTTCTTTAAAAAATCTGTTCCCAAATCTAATCTATCTCTAATCCCAAAAACAATATCCAACTAAAATTTCCATTTTTCGTTCCAGATAAAAACGATGCACCAGAGATAACAACCAAACAAAATGGGCCCACCTTTGACCGCGTGGCCTCACAGCCACCCAAAAGTGTCGAGTGATTATACAAAGTGTTTATTACACTTGGTGGACAATATACACACTTTAGGTCTAAATTTCACTTTCGGTTTTATATTGTTACAAGTGTTGTTTAATTTGAGCGCAGTGACCGCTGGGCCGGTTGTGTTGAACTTCGATTATTTACAAGGTTAGTTTTGTTCTTTAATTTTGATATGAACTCGATAAATTGAAGTAATTATTAATAGTAATAATTAGGTGATTGAATATCGGGATGATAAAATGTATGAAAAAGAAAATTTTGTTTTTATGTACATATCTGGGGCCAGTCTTGGCGCAGGGACACAAAGTTTGACTGTAAAATCGGCTGGCTGAGGGTTCGATCTCCACTCGAGGAAATGAAATGTTTATTTAAATTAATATTTTCATTTCTTCGCTTTGGTGTTGAGGCAAAGCGCTGCGTTGACTTATACCACACAACACGCAATGTCTCTAGAATTCGACGGTAAGTGAAGAACGAATTATCTTAATTCTAGGTTCCCTTTGTTTACCCTGCTGTGTACGGTATACAGCGTGAAGCTGCCAAAAAAATCTATATATCTATTTTTATGTGTATGTTTTCCGCACATAACAAAGCAATTAGAAGTAATCTGGGAACCTAGTCTTAAGAAACTGTGTTACGATTAAGACACTCCTGTTGCCCACTTCCCGCCTGGAGGCCGCTTATTGATATTTATAATTTCATTTTCTATTACTGAAAACCGTATGAGATATCTAAGTTTGTTACGCTTTCACGCCAAAATTAATAATCTAAATATCATGAAACTTTGCACACATATTCTTAGAGACATTTAAAATAACATAGGATACATATATATGTATATTATGATTGAAAGTAAAATTTAAACGTAACCTCATATTGTTTTGTCAAAATATTTTCACTCTTTCACAAATTCTACAACAAAATGTGCATAATAATAGATGATTCGTTCCGCGAAGACCGACATTTTAGTAACTTTACTAAACTCACTTATACTTTTTACGCGAGTACGAAGCGAAAAAGAGTAGTATTAAAGATATACATATATATATATTTTACAGCTATATTTGTTTGTTCGTTAGTTTCTAACGTCTTTTCAGGCCGTATCATCCCTTTATTTAATCCGTAAATAAAAGAAAATGCTGAGGGTAAAGAAATTAAATGTTTTTATATACACTATCTTCACTGATATCAGCTAAGAAAAAATCTAAATTATATTAAACATATTTATAGAGCAGAGTAGGCAATGGGAATTTATATATATATATATTTATATAATTTTTGAAACAATATGTGTTGAGTGATAGACCTCAACATTAATACATTGTTTTGCCGCGCTGCAAAGGCCCTAAATTCTATACCTCACTATAATATTTTTTTTTTATTTATCAGCTTCACGCTGTGTGCGGTACAGCAGGTTATGTAGGGGGAACGTGCTTTGCCGCAACACCAGAGCGAAGAAATGGAAATATAAATCTAAATAAATATTTCATCTCCTCGAGTGGGGATCGAACCCACAGCCTGTCGGTTTTACAATCACACTTTATGTCACTTCGCCACGACAGGCCTCCTAATGTGATAACGATATATTTGTAGTGTCCCAAGAGCCTGTAACAGCCAGCACTTCGTTATTTATAAGAACGATCAGGGAATATGAAATTTGGATGGTTACTCTGCGAAAGAAGGTGCTTAAAATGGTACCTAAGTTTCGTCAAAGTATAAAGTTACAATATAAATAATTTATTAATTATTTTATAAGCTAATGTGAAGAAAGCCGTTATTTGCTCATATGATTTTCGTAGGCGTTTACAATTTATTAGGGTTCAGGGGAGTTTTCCGGCAGGGTGTTGTAACTATGCAAACTTTCTGGTACTTAATAAAGTAATTTCTAATATAATTCCCAAGAAAATATGAAAAAAAAATATTATAGTTTATATTTTAACGTAAGTTAGATACTATTTTGTGTCCTCGATATATCTATTAATTGCAAACAAAGTCAACAAAGTACTTACCATCCAAGTTACATACATCTCGATCATACTTACCAGTTTTGATTTGATTTTATAAAATAATAAAGATTTGGCTGCCACAGGCTCTCCTACATATCATTATGTGATTGGTTTTGAATAAAAAAAAGAGTGCCACAACTCTCCTATTTCCTGAAGTATAGACCACAAATAACAAACTATTTACAGTTAATTACATTTAAATAATATAAAATGAGACCATCAATTTAAACTTACCAGTTTGCCTGTCTGTAGGTTTTCCCCACTTTCACTTCCTTTCGCATGTCGGCCGCCTGTGTCATCGTGTATTGACGGGCGCCATTTGCTTAGTGTTTGTTGGTTTTGTATTTTTTTTTACCTGACCCCAAAATTAAATTTTCAATCAATTCTTCTTTTTCTTGCTTCACTTTTTTTTTGCTCCACGCTTTTTCCTGCATAACATGATAGGCAGAGGAAACCGTTAATTTCTAAACCAGTGTTGACAGACAGGACGTTACTCCGTATTTTGTCCAAAACGTTGTCAGTAAAAAAAATCGAAACCGATTTCGTGATGTGACACCAACACAAACGTGTTTCAGCCACCGTTTTTGTGTGCCACAATACGGCGGTACACGAGTATCTAAATAATTGGATACTCAGTATGTCTCTCGAAATAATTTGGTGTTCTATTAAAATCTATGGTTAATACTCACTTAAGTCATTATTTTCATATTTCGTTCGAACATCTTTTTAGTTCAAAAAAAATAAAAGTAACAAAAAGACGTTTTAATTTTACACTAGCACTAGTCGTCGCCTACAGCTTTGATTGCGTGGACTTTAAGACAAAAGAAAATCCCATTCCCCTTTCCTGAAATATTTTTCAGGAAAGGGGAACGGGATAAGCACTCATATACAATCCAAATTTCAACTTTCTAAGTAGTTTTCAGTAGTTTATAGTAGTTTGTCTGTGCATTTTTAATCAGGCGCTCGGTAACGAAAGATTTTTCTAATTATAGATAATATCAGTTCTATATCCTTAAGCGTGTAGCTTATAGTGTACGAGTATTACTCATATTTCGTAATATCAGCAATATTTTTTATAAAAATACAAGTTACCAAATACGGTAATATCTCAAAATGGTTTGAAAGTAAACAACACAGTGATGTGTCACTACATTTTTTTATTATTGTCTGTTAGCTAATAGGTATATTTATATTATCTGATCAGTTTTAAAATATTTGATTGACACTACAGAAATGACCCAAACTCCTATTAATTACTTTTTTCTATCTTTTATTACTAAAATATTAGCTAAATAAGCGGCAATAATAACCGCCACATTTAGTCCACTATAAAAATTATATTATAATATATTATTAAAATATTGGTTAAGTTAATAAGCAAGCTACGGCAAGCAAACAACCGCGTCATGAGTTAAAATTGTTTTTTTTTTTAATCAAATAATTAAGCAGGGTAGGCAGAGGGAACCTAGTGATAAGACACTCCGTTCCCCACCTTCCACGTAGTTCTGGAGGCATACCGTGTTGAGTGGCGAAACTTAACACAGCGCTTTACTTCGACACCAGAGCAAGGAAATGAAAATATAAATTTAAATTAAAATTTCATGTCCTCGAGTGGGGTTGAACCCATAACCAGTCGCGTTTACAGTCACACTTTGTGCCCCTGCGCCACGAGTGGTCTCGATGGAATAATAATGAATCCCATAACATTGATATAGTGGCGCAAGTTATAGTTAATTGTAGGTGCCAACTAAGTCAGTATTAGTTTTACAAATAAAGAAATACATATTAATTCTTGGTAAATATTTAGAAAAAGTAGGGCACAAATAGTGATGTACAAACATACATAATATATAGAAGGGCATTGACATTATGTTCTACATTTTACAGAATGGACTCCTTAGTTATCTATAGATAAATATAATAAAATTGGAGACCGTCGTGTCATAATGGCTTCGTCTGATGGCTGTTGGTTCAATTCCAACTATGATCAATATGCAGGAAATTATAACAGTAGATGAGATCATTACTTGGAAAACATATTTCAATATTAAAATTTTATTTTTATCGAGAAATTCAATAAGTACATTATTTTTGTCTTTAAAGCGTATTTGGCAAAAAAAAACCGAAACAAATTTATTTACCTTCTCTAAGTTATCCACCATCTTACCTCAGGCTTAACATAGTTTTCACAACATCTGAGTGTAAATGCAACGGTTGTGGCTTCGATTCTCACTCGTTTGTATGAACTATTATATTTTCTCGCTCCAGTAACCAGACATGTCTCGTTTATTTCCGCCACTCAAAAGTGGGGAACGGAGTGTCTTAACATTAGATTCCCTCTGCCTACCCTACTATAAGCGATATATAGCATGAAGAAAAGCCGGTAAGCTTCTCCCATTCGCTATCCAAGAGCAGTCCGTCAATAATCTGTATACCTAATTTGTTGCAGATTATTCAAAATGCATATTAAAAATATCCAATATATTATGAATCATATTATTTATATAAGATATCCTGACGCACAGTTATTATGTAAATATCGTGTTTTAAATATTAGTCATGTTAGGTGAGGCTGTGAAAGTAGGATATCGTATTTATAAAATGTCTAAGTTTACTGCGTACATAATTTCCCTTTAAATGCCATTAAAATTGATAAGCTTGTATTTCCCATACCACGGTGTGGCACTTAAATAATTTTATTTTACCACCGTTTAGTCTCAACAAATCTGAGAAATGCACTAGACTTTAAATTATTAATTTAAAAGAAAAAAAATTGAAATACTTGTATACTGTTCCACTGCGCTTCCATGGCGCCTTGATAAAATTTTAACGAAATAACACTACAAAACTTATAGTTAGGTACTATGGAGGACAGTATACTTGGAAACTGTCACCGTAATAAGGGACGTAAAAGTCTTAGGAGATTTCTTTCTAGGACTTAAAAAAATCACTCACAGAACTTTTTCTGACATTAAATTCAATCGTACGAAACCCTTCGTAAATTAACTATCTAACACAAAAAGAATATTTAATTTCAAACCAAATAAACTGTAAAAGGGGTTAAAAGGGTTTTATAACATTAGTATGGATAATCAGGTGTACACACCAACTGAATATACGTACATATTTCCAGTTTTAATATCTATATCAAATTTTTCTTTTTACCTTTATCTCTTTACAATGTTTAAGTATGGGTGACCAAAACGTCTCCCAAAGACTGGTTTAACGGTACAAGGTATTTTCAATGTGTTAATGTGTTTAGCATGTATTTGCAGGTTTTTTATTGCTTTAAAAATATTTTTTGAAACTAAGGCCATAACTTGTGTACGATCTTTCGAATACTAAAGCTTAATAAGACAGTAAATGCATAGGTTCTATTTCCATTTGGGGATATATTAATTTTCTCGCTCTGTTAAGAAGATAAAACCTGTCGTTCATTTCCGCCACTCAACAAACAATTTCTCAGAAGATGGGCGATGCATGAGGAACGGAGTTTCCTAACACTAGGTTCCCTCTACCTTTTGCTGCATACTGGATACAGATTGAAGCTAAAAAAAAGGAATAAACAAAAGACCGTGTGATACGGAACCTATCCCGCCCTTTCAATTTATAACTACTCTTTTACTATACTGTCCATATCCTAAATAAGTACAATATTTGTGTGATAAAAAACATTGCTTACCAAATAAATGGAAGTGCACAAAAGAATTTTCGGATAATATTCTGTTTCACACGAGCTGGAACCTGATAAAGAATTCGTAAAGTTATTTACCGTTAAACAGGTTTTTTTCAATATAATTTAAAATATTTTAGTGACACTATATTTACATACCTACATTATGTAGGTATTCATTTTGTAATCGTGTTATGTACAAAAAAATATAAATTGTTGAAATTAAGAGGCCACCGTGGCGACTTATTATTTCACCGTTTTACTGCAAACGCGATGGTTGCGGATTCGATCCCAACTCGCAATATAATATTCATTTTCATTCCTCGCCCCAGTAGGACGGAGCAGTGTTGGTTTAGTAGTGTCTTCATTTAAAAAAAAAAATGTTATAGTTAATTCCGTCGAAAATCTATTCTAAGAGGACTATTTTAAAAAGAAATGAAATTGAATGGATCTTTGAATGTACATGTACATGTACGACTCGCCAACAGTGCAGTTAGCGAGTCGTGGCCGCCATAAGGCTAATATAAGTGTAGATGACTGCGCAGATTTGATTTTAGAATATTTCTAACTTTACATAATTTTTTTCCGAGTGAAAAATGCGCTAAAAGCTCACGAAGCTTAAGATTTACATTTCAAATTTTATTACACTTGGTGTAGAAAGTTTTTTTTTAGCTTGTTTATATATTTTTTGTGCTATATATTTTTTTACAATATTGAAATGTTTAACTTTTTAGTCTGAGATCCCAGGGTCCCCATACCTAATTGGTCTTTCACGATAATGTAAATGTATATTAATATTATTGTCAGACTATTTACGTGGGCTTTTACTCGCGCCAGACGTCCTAAAATTTGTTTAAAATTGGGGCAAACTACGTTATACTAGCACGCCTCAATTTTACATATGTTATTTACGGGAATATTTCAAGAGCCCTGATTAGCACCCAGACAAATCCGATGGCTCAATCATCCTTCCAGACAGAAATGTACCTTTAGATGGTGGTACCTCTGAAAGTACGCATACCGTCTTAACTATACATATATTAGACTAACCATCCTTCAAATTTCGTCTTTGTTAAAATGAAATTTTTGAAATTTAAAGGATGATTACTCTTATATGTAGTTAAGACCTCTGGAGTCCACTCAATGATCACCAGGGTCTGGAGGCCCTGGAATCTTGGGCTGTTTGTATGTATGTACTTATATAATACATATAATACTTACAAACATGAAATGGAGATTTACTATTATTCTTTTTTAATAATAAAGTATATGATAAAAAACAATAAAAGTTCTAGCAAATGGAACAAAAAAAAAACTAAAATCATAAAATAAATTAAAACGCCAGTTAGTAAGGCGGATATCTGCCTTAGAACAAAACAAAAAATAGCCTCAATGCCATCCGGCTGCGATTTATAAATGTAACACATCTATTAGTATCTATATAATATATACATAAAACTCTTCCTTTGTTGAATGACTGACAAACAACAGAAAAAACTACTGGGCTTAGAAAGTTGAAATTTGATAGATCAAAAAGCGGAGTTGAGCTCCGCTTCTTAACACTTCGAGACATAGTTTGAGATTTTACACATATTGTTTTATCGTGTATAATGGGCGGGGCGTTTAATGTTAACTTCAGCTTGAATTTATGTGAAAAGTGGAGTGTCATGATGCTAGACTCTCTCTGCCTATTCTGTTATAAGCAGAATAAAGCGTAAGAAAACTAGCGTTGCTTAACTCGCAAAGAACTTGGAAGTATTTTTATGGCTCGTTGATGTCTTTTACTAGGAAAACTTATGATCATGTACATCATTCAATTATTATTGAATATCCTTTGTAGCTCAGATTAAAAGATATTCAATAAATTAAATAAAAATAGTTTACTGTATATACATACATATATATATTGAATTAAATAATTCCTATCAAAGGTGTGTACGACTACGTATATACGATCCAAAATGCACTAAGCGCAGCACTGTCTTGTATATAACATTTTAAAAAAACATTGTTTATCAAATAAATGTTTGGGGACACAAATATTTTTCTGTTTCACGCTGTATCCCGCATAGGGATATCCCATATAGGAGAGGTGTCTAGTGTTAAGTTTCAATTTCTCATTCTTCGACAAATTTTTGATGTTCAGTATATGTACAGTTACTGAGCTCAATGCTTCTTCTTCTTTTATACCCTAATGATGAAACGGTGCCCTACTACTAAGACTTCATTTTCTTTTTGTCTGTGTAAGGCATCGGAAATTTTCACAAAAGAGGTATTTATTTCTGTTGCCGCTATAACAACTGATGTTAAAAACTGACAAAATAAATATTTACCACCATACAACAAACGTGATTCTGTCTTTTTTTATCTTCCTAAAGTTTTTTTATCTACTATCCAATAAAAATACAATAAAATCAATAAAAAAATAAAAATACAATAAATCAAAAAATTACACCGCCATCTTTACAATATAAGAGGAAACTACATAAGCATGTTTTTAATAATTATATAGGTGGCGATACTGGACATAGTTACGTACACTAGTTACGCTGTAGTAGTATACAAAAAAAACTATTTGTATTATTTTTAGTCTCAAATTGTATTGAAAAATTGTGTAGCGACGAAAAATATATTAATTATAAAACGTGACATATTTTCTACTGAATATTTGTTACTTAGCCACATTAAAAGAATTGAGCTTAAAATTAATTTTTGAACACATTTTTTTAAAATAAATATTCTTATATAATAGTAACTTTTGTGTAATTAACTTATATATAAGTAGAATGGTATTAACAAAATTATTCACATTCGTTTTTTTTGTTTCAGGTCCTGTACCAGTAGCTAGGAATATACGACACTTGCCATGCATTTCGAGGAGTACGGGTCACGAAGGGCTGTGTATGTTTGCCATAGACTGCCTAAAAATGAATGGCACTCATCTGGGAACGTGTATAGACAGGTTTTATTTTGGTTCATGTTGTCAGATACCAGATAAAAATACGTTACCACAAATAATTGGTAACAATATAGAAGATAATTCAATAGACAGTGCAAATTTTGTTCACCCATTGACAGAAGATAAAGTTCATAGTACAGTTAATAAGATACCAAATATATTTCCTAATAAACATGATAGTGATCTGGATAAGCCGCCTACAATAAATGTCGATAAAAAACAACCTGTGGATAAACTAAATTCATCTACAAATAAGCCATCGTCATCCCAAGATCATACGGAGTCAAATAAATTAGAAACAAAATCAGATGAACTCACTACTCTAGAAAGTAAAAAAGATGACGATGACAAAACTACTGTTATAATTACGCCGAGTACTCAATTTCCAAAAACAACGTCTCAAATTATTGAAACTACAGAGGCTCCAATAAGATTATCGACGTTCCAAAGTGTATCTGGAGACAATGCTGCAACTGAAAAAGTTGATAATGTAAAACCAACAAAAATAGAAACTACAGAAGCTCCTAAGCCGATAAGTGAGCAAGTTTCTACCGAAAAACCAAGCAAACCACCGGTAAAACCAATCAGGCCTACATATAAACCTAGACCAACAAATAGACCATTGCATATCAGTCTAAAACCTAAACCTACAAGACCTATTACACCGTTTACAAGAAAACCCCCTTACAAGCCATCTTCGAAAAGACCTTTAACGAAAAAGCCTGTCACATATCCACCTAGGCTGAATATTACCATTATCCCTCAATCTACAAGTACCAGACCAGTATTTACTAGGCCATCTGTAGCATCTATAACTTATATTAATACAACTCTGCCCAAAGTTGAAGAGAGACCCACTTCATCAACTTCTACAACATCAACGACCACCACCACAACAACGACGACAACTACAACATTGCCGCCTCCGACAACAACGATTCCTCCTTCGACGGTTACAACCACCCAAGCACCTAAAACAACAGAGCGTATAACAACAATACAAAGCACAATTGTGACCGACACTTCTCCAGTTACAGAAATGATAACTGACAAGCAAACAGATAAAGCAACAATAGCAGAATCAATAGAAACTGTGACAACTGAATCACAAGAGGTTGTAACACAAAAAGATATCACTCAAGAAACAGAAAAGATAACTGAAAAGGTTCAAATAACAGAAAGAGATACAATGAAACCAACAACTGAGCAAGATATTGCAACGCCAGAACCATATACTGATTTTCCACAATTTATAACGTGGTCAGATTATGGAAGTTCCAGCTCGAAGGCGCCTGAAACTACTGCTGCTCCTGGTTTAGATGGTAAGATTGTTCTTCGTACTTTCTGCAATTTTGGAAACATTGCGTGTTGAGTGGTGGAACTCAACATCGTGCTTTGTCTAACTACTAGAGCGAGGAAAAGAGAAATAACTCAAAAACTATGTCGACCTTTTTCTTCTTTCTTTTTCTTAATATTTTTTTTACATATAGTAAAGTAGCATAGTAGTATTTTATACCTGAACGATTTTCTTTACCTTCCTGCTATACCGTGTTCCCACATATAGCATGGAGGCAGAGAGAACTAATGTGCTTAGTCACTCCGTTGCCCATTTGCCCCTGAACTCTGAGGGCATTGCGTGTTAAGTGGCGGAACTCAACGCTGCGCTTTTGCCTATATACAAATTTATATCTATATATTGTACAACATTAAAAGACACTGGCAATCTCTGTAATTAAAAAATAATCAA
>DWAO01003366.1:0-14319 GCA_018230605.1 Heliconius congener | reverse complement strand
TTGTAAATAATTATTAAGAGATTTTATATCATAATAACTTGTGTGAATTTCGTCATAGTTTCAGTATCTTTCGTAAATTTCTAATAGTAAATAATTAAATAGTATATTAATTTGCATTTATATAAATAGATATTTTTGTGTTCTTTTAATATATATAAATTGTAAAATCGTCCAATAGATAGCTATTAAAATATAAGGAAAAACTTGTTATTATCATAGTGAAAAAAATTGCTTAAATACAGATAAAACGGCTCGGTGGTTTGCGGCTATCTTTACGGTATTGCTCCGCGCAAGGATAGTTAGCAAAGACGCGCGGTCGTCGTGTTGGACAACCAGTTCAAGCATATATAGTAAATAGGAAGAAATATAGGGAGACAAATAGAATAATAGGAAGATATATTTGAAGAAGCGGTCAGTCACTGACCGTCATATTAAATCATAGCATCTTGTTTCATTCGGCGATCGCCGTGCTCCCACTATCCGGAACCTATAGTGTACAGGACGTCAGCGGCTCGTTCATTCGAGATCCGCCCCGTCCGGTACATAAGGTTAATATAACGTATATACAAAATGGATTTCTAAGATAAAATAATAAAAAAACGTTACATACCTATATATTATGTAATAAACAATATCACAGATATTACTAACAATTTACATACATTTAGCAATCATCTTTCAAAACATGTAAAAAATCACTGCATTCAATTTATTTTATTTACACATTTTTTCACATGTACATTTTCTGAGTACAAAAAAGAACTATAAAGAAATACAATCCTCAAAGCAACAGCAGTAATCAATCCTAATTCTCAGTAATCAATTACATTAGCCTATTTCTATAATACATTTAAAAAATAAGTTATTTTTGCACTATATAACTAATTTGGATTTAATTTGTTTATCCAAAAGCATGGAAAGTTCAGACGGTACTTGTTTGTTGTTAGCTTTACATAGCGAACATATATTCTTTACGAATTTTTGTGAAGGCGTTATTTCATTTTCTTGCATTGTATACCACAGAGATAGAGCCTCTTGACACTTGTCTTCGCGTTCTATAACACAAATAGAATTAGTTTATAAATGCTAATTTTAATATAGTAAATAAATCGTGCATTGTTGCAGTCAAGAAATATTTCATATTTTTATTTCCTTGTTCTGTTAGCAAGGTACAGTGCGGCGTTGAGTTCCGCCACTCAAGATGGAATGCTCCAATAATTCGGCGGAAAGTGGGGAACAAAACGGTCATAACAGTAAGTTTCCAGGTTCCCTTTACCGACTCTGCTATGTGCGGGATAAAACGTGAAGCTAAAAAATTTAGGTCTCTCATATTTTAAGTGTGCACGCAGTTAGTGTTGTATCAAAACACTCCATTTTCAATTTTCCGGCTGAATTGGAGACATTAAGTGTGGTGGAACTGAACGCCGCGCCAAATCGTAGAAATGAAAATAATGAACTTAGTCGTATGATTATAGTTATTATAGTTACTATAGTTACTATAATCATACGTCTAAGTTCATTATTACATAAAATAGTTTTGAGGTAAATATAATCATTTACTTCAAATCTCTTTTCTCATACCAAAAAAACTACAAAAAGTGTTTCAATTAGAAACGGAGTGCTTTAACATTAGAGTTATCTCTCCCTTCCCTGCAAGGTGCGGGATACAGCGTGAAGTTAATAAAGTAACAATAACTTCACCCTGCCCCTATATTCAAAATATGCCTACAACTAAACAAAAAAATAAACACAGTACAATTAAAAACTTACGAAAAACATCCAAAATCAAATTACATATTGCCTCCACGTCAACATGGCGTAGATCCTTGGCGGTTTCCACTATTATCTCCAAGGCTTCCACCTTCTTGTCTTGCGCGAACCGTTCACAGTGACGCAGTAACGCTTCCGGGTGGAACTTTATAGAGGGGTCCAATAATAGCTTGCGAAGTGATTTTTTGTAGCCAACATCTGCTAATGCCGCTATAAGTGTTAACTGAAAGAGAAATAGAGAATGTTTTTTTAATGAAAATTATTGAAATTATTATTACTAGGTAAATGTTAGAGTAGTATGTAATAAAAATATTTATATAAGAGAATTAGAAATCTATATAATGTTATTTGTTTACAGTAATCTGAGGCCAGTCAAGGCGCAGGGGCACATAGTGTGACTGTAAAACCGACTGGTCGAGTGGGTTCGATCCCCATTCGAGGAGGTGAAATATTTAATTAAATATATATTTCCATTTCTTCGCCCTGGTGTCGAGGCAACGCGCGGCGTAGAGTTCTGCTACTCTTTCTGCTACGCAATGCCTCTAGAATTCGGCAGAAAGTGGAGAACAGAGTGTCTTAACACTAGGTTCCTTCTGCCTACCCTACTGTGTGCGGGATACAGCATGAAGTTATAAAAATAATAATAATTTAAAAGATGACATACGAAAATGTTTTATTTAAGTAATTAATTTATATTTTCCATATTACATCAGTTTAATTGACTACAGAAACTCCATTAAGGTAAGGAATATTAAATAAATTATGTGCATACATTAAAGGTGCATTCACCGTCACAAATAAATAATATATAATACCTGCACATCACTAGCACCATGCACTTTCCTGTCAACATTGAGTATAGTCTGTACCAATTTATTCAATTTTCCATTATGTTTCTCATTTTCTATAAAAGCCTCCTCAGACTTGCCATCACTCATATCTTTTAATATTTTACACAATAATTCATGCTTCAGAGGTGTTTTGTTGTATTTCTCTGAGAGACTTACGAATTCTTGAACTGCTTTTTCTATGTTACCACTGAAAACATATTACCACATACTTATACTTCAATATAAAATAAAAAAACCGAGTGTCTTAACACTAGGTTCCCTCAGCCTACCCTATTAAGTGCGGGATACAGAGGGAAGCTGATTTTAAAATCAAAGTATTGGCTCAACACGTTTTTGTTTTTTATTATTTATGATGCCAAAATATAAAATAAAATCTTATCTTACTTAAGAAAATAAATATATCTATTATTATTAACACATGGAGAATGATTATATTTATTTAAATTACTTTTGAGAGCGTCGTGGCGCAGGCACAGACGTATAAACACGACGGTCGTGAACTCCATTCCCACTAGGGAATTAATTATTATTATTATCGAAAATTCAGCGGAAAGCGGGGAATGGAGTATCTTAGTAAGGGTTCTGCCTACCCTGCTATATGCGAGAAACCGGTACTCAAAATTTCCGGTTGAGTTCCAGCACTCACAACTAACTCTTAACTCTTAAAAACTCGAAATCGGCGGGTAAGAGACTTTATTTTTGAAATATGAAACAAAATAATTTGATATATTAAAGCTTTCTACATACCTTTTCAAGTGCACTCTCACCAACGGCCCAAGTATAATATTAGACGGCTTACAATATCTCAACGTGGTCAACAGTTCATACATTTTCTTAGTGTCCGCGTAGGAGCCTTGCGCCGCGACTGCGTCGAGGAGACGCCAACAGTTCATCGATATGTTACGACCCCCTGTTATACGTCTGTTTTTACATAGAGATTAATGATTAATGAATAAATATATAAAATTATAATATTTTTAAATAATTATTTATTTAAGAGATTCACTTATTTGTTTAATATTATAATAGTTATAACAAGAAACCTCTTTTTGGCCTCTTCGCTTATCAATTCAAGAGCTTTTGTAATCTTCTTTCTGTACACCATAAGAGTCGCAAAATCAATAACTTTAAATTCATCCAATGTAAAATTAGGCGAGGACTTGTTTAAATCGGCCAACGCTATTTCAGCTAATTCTAATTCACCTAATTTGACGTGCAAATCGAATATCGACGCTTTCATACCGGCTGATAGAAAGATCTGGAAAAATATTTTTTTCTTTAAATAATTTAACGAATATTTTCAACTTTCCCATATAGCAAAATAAGTATGAACAATTTCAATTCAATTAAATTGAATTTGCAGAATATATAATTTAAAAATGACAGTTCTCTATTTGTGAAAACGGTTCTATCCCCATTTCTGAGAGATGATTTAAATGATTTAGTTAAATGTGTAATTATTTTCATTTTACCACACTGACAAGCCACAACCGGCACATAATTCCGCCACTTATGTGAAGAATGGAATATCTTGACACTAGGTTCGTAATTGTAGTGTAAGTCCAAAAAAACTAAAACACAGTAGTACTGTAAGAAATTTGCAGAAAGAGTGGGGACGCGTCATCGTCACTAATATGCGGGATAAGGCGTGAAGATGCAAATAATACTGACCCCTTCTTTCTCACATTTATCCACAATTTCCCTCGCAGCGTTCAAATTACCTTCTCTACAATATTGTTGAAGCAATTTTCTCAAGACACCTCTTGTATTCATGCCTTTAGCTTCTAATTCTATTAGGTGTGCTTTAAGAGAGCTTTCGTTCATTTGTTTCTGGAAGAATAAATGTAAATTATTTTTACGAAACAAGAAAATTGTCTCCGCTAAATTATTATGTACAAACTATTAAAAATGTACCGACTACTAAATATACAACTTATACGTATTATATTTAAACGTATTTTTATACATACTGTTGATCGTAATCTAGGACTATGTCGTGATCGAACGTGACTTCAATTTTATTTTATTATTATAATGAGGACCTGTAGCCTATAACTAGCGAACAATCAAGAGAATTCTAACGATACCTCATTTGTCTAATTATGAAGCTATAAGGAATATATGAATACATATACAATACCCACATACATATACGAGTATACATACAGGCCTAAATCATAACCCTTATTTTTGGCTCGCCGTAGTCGCGTTATACAACAAACAATTTTTTTTAAATTGTTATATTGCCATTACAAAAAATAAGCAATATGAAGTAGACCAACAATCAATTAAGTTTCTTAAGTTTTAAGCTGCAGCAGTTTAGACTTTTCTACATATTTTATAAAGTACTTACAGTTTCTCCTATCCTTAAATTATATTATCACATAAACATAAACAATATTACTAAAATCATATTATTTAAATCTTATATTTTTCTCACACATACATTATAAAGAAAAATATTAAAAAATCATCATCACTAGGGACCCATCCATTGAGAATCACAAGACCAGCTCATATGTAGAACTGGATTTAATATACAATATATACATAATTAACTTACTGGATGTTGCATAATCTGTGCAAATAATTCCCCATCATCGATTAATCTGTCATCTGTGATTTTTATTAAACTTTCTTTTATCGCTTCCCTTTTGTCCTGGCTGTGATGCCCCGGTATACGAGAAAGACAATAATCGGCGGCCGCGGTGGAAATCTTTATAGGAGTTGATTGTACACCCTGTGGTAAATTAATATAGAATTGTTAATTATAATAAAAAAATAAATGTTTTTTTTGACTTCGCGTGTATCCTGTATGCATAGGGTCAGAGTAGGGTAAATAAAGACTATTGTCAAGACTAGTATTGTCAGAACAGAGAATGCAAAATAATTTATTCCACCGAATAGGTATCAAATCCATAAATAACCAATCCGCCTACAGTCAAATTCTATCCTGAATTTATTAAGATAAATTATATATTATTACAATATATATAATATTATTATATTTTTATTTTTTTGTTTTTCAGCTTCATATATTCAGATAATAAGGTATTTACGTCATTTATTCAACGTCACGTCACGTCGTCATCCTTTTTTTTATTTTCTCCGTATAATAATGCCTTTTTACGTAGCACTGATAGTATGAATATAAATACTAGCTAATACCTTTTACAATACTATTTAAACGCTAAGAAATACACACAATTTACTAACTACACAAATTAAGTACTCAAAGTTTCCCACACTATAGGAAAAAAATCAAAAAGCAAATTTTACCTTCAGCAAATCAATCAAATCCGACAAATCCTCTTTAATCCTATTATTCCGTACAAATGCGCATAAAAACCTTCCAACCCAGTCCTTATCCTTATTTAAGGCTTTGGTCATCATGTCTTCTAATATGTGCACTGTGTGTTTCATATCTGAACTTAGTAAATATCCTTTTACTAGGGAACTTAGTAACATTTCCACATCTACTTTGCCTTGGAATAGTTCACCTTGAAAAAAAAAATACTTTAAATTAAAATAGTAACACCCAAAAGATGGCGCCAATTTTTTGTTTCTTTTTTTATAATCATATTATTCAAAATTTTTACATAAATTGTAGTCCTATTCAGTTGTATAAGCTATATTATTGTAGTTTCATCTAGATCCATTCAGTAGTTTTGCGTGAAAGTGGAAACATCTGTGCTCATCAATTTTCATATTTATAATTAGGATAGAAAGTAGGATGTAGGATAGGAGTCTGATACAATATAACTATATTCCTGATGAAATAGATTCGTCAGTTTTTCATATTTTAATTTGCTTTAATTTTTTGATATTTAAATAATTATTTTTCTTACTTTTTATTTAATCATAATATAAATTACAACAGCAAAAATATAAATATATTTATTATCATTTCATTTATAAAACAATACTATTATTTTTCTCTGTAAGAAATGGAAACATACTTTTTAAATAAAAATATTTTGTTTAAAATTGTAACAGTAAAAATTACTTACAAATCTCACTAGCCGCTCTAACTTGTCCAGTATTCAACAGAGTGACCATTATAGGTGTCAGTACATTAGTAACAGAAAGGCCGGATTCTAGAAACTTTTTCATTAAATTCTGTGGAGATGTGAAGCTGACATATGGTAAAGTGTAATTTAAAATAGTTTCGTAATCAGGCTTAACTTCCATTGTTACCATTGTTGATAATGTGTTCATAATACCTATAAAATAATAGTTTTACATATATGTATATAGCAGTACAAGATATAGCGTTGCATTCTGCCTCTCTAGGTTCTTGATTTTTTTTTATATATTATAATCTGTGCACATCCAATATGAAGCATGAAGCACCCAATGGCTGTGGTCAGGCCAAGCAATCAAATCAACTCTATTTCAAAAAATGACTTTTACACTTTAATAATAATTTTATTTGAAAAAAAAAAAATTACACATTGCATAGGCATTCAACTTCTACTAAATTTGCTTTGTAAAAGTTGACTGAAATATTATTTATATTGTTTTTTTATTTTTTTTTCTATGATGATTATAAAAAACTGAATGAGATAATAAATTTAAAATATATTTGTAAAGACGTTTTCCAAAAAAATAACGAAAAACAATCGAAATACGAAATACGTACCTTTCTCCCCATAAGTTTTCGAAGTATGAATTAAAATTGGCCAAAAGTAATGTGGGCGTAGCGCCATACCTAGTTGTTTCATTCTAGTAAACAAGTCTAAAGCTAGGGGCACTTTGGCCAATTGAAGTGCCGCTTCAGCTGCATTGTGCATTGCTATAGGATTTCTACCTGATGACATTAACTCCTGTGTTATCAGACTTATTACGCTTGATGGCTGGAAAGAAAGTTGGTAGTTAAAAATGATAATTTTGTAGAGAATCTTCTAACTAATTACATGTAAATGTTAGTACTTGTACGAATTATGACTAGGTTCCCATGTTCCCTCAACATATAAAGAGAAAAACCACAATATATACAAACCATGGAAGCCTTAACACAATCTCTAACTAAACTCCTCCCGTGCAAGCCCTTATCATCTCTAGGTCCAAATGAGGGTAACGGTAGACATTTGTAAATCTCCAAAGCAACCATTGGATGATTTTGAAATACTAGTAAAGTCGCCACACTCTGCATGTAAGGCGAAATAGATGGTGTTTCTAGTATTTCTTCTGGTAAGTATTTTAACACCTGGAAATTTAAATTTATTGCTTGATTTTCTACTATAATAAATATTATTATTTAAGCTTTTTGCTCTGATAGGCAGAAAAATGGATAGAAATTGGTAAACAGAATATGTTTCCTCTGTCTAACTGGTGGGAAAAATTGCTCAGCTTTTTTTTTCAATCAATCAATTCAATTAATAGAATGTAGAATTAATCTATACATTTAATCTAATTTTACATAGGTATATAGTTTATTTTACATCCTTCAGATATAACAATCACTATTGCAAATACAATATGTGAATCCCTAGAAGCAGAATTAATTATTTCCAAAGCTAGTAACAAACAAAAAAAGCAAATACCTACATAAATCAATGAAAGGCTGTCACAGAGGCAAGAGTGAGTGAGTTGGGAAGGAATTAGTAATTATTAATAACTTCATTTCTACACTCTGGCACCAAGACAAAAGCCCCGCACTGAGTTCCACCACTCAACACCTCAAAAAATTCGGTGGATGTGGGGAATAGAGTTTCATAACCCTAGGTTTCTTTTGCCTACCCTGCTGTGTGCAGGATACAGAGAGAAGGTGCTTGTTGTTTAACAACATTAAAAATATTGTGTATTGATATAACAAAATGAGCTTACTTTAGCCACTGGTTCATAATTGCTAACCACGGCCAATGTCTTCAATATCTCCATAATATGTATCTCCCCAAATTGGATTCCAATGTTTCTAGCTTTTTCAAGTTCTTCTATTAAAAGATCATTATTTTTATTCCAAGCGTAAGCTCTCGCTGTGTAAGTATATGTACTTGCAGAAGGTTCTACCTTAAGGGACTTCATCATTGTCAATATGTCTCGAATATTAGGTAAATTACTGGAAAATGAAGCTAAATGTACATCAACCAAAAAGGAAATGTTTTCGCAAAAATGAAGTCACAAATTGGTCTAGAAAATGCATCACTACAATATCTTTCAAATTAAAAATAAAGTGTATTTTTTTTTCTTTAAATGAAATAAATTATTACTAGTAACTTTATTTTTTACTAACTAAGCTAAAACTTACCCAGCTTTGCCTTGACATATTATAAGAGAATTGAATACATTTTCTGTAGCAGGGAAACCTTGCGCCTTCATGTTTGATATCACTTCTGTACATTGATTTATGTCACCTGCCTAATAAAAATAAATTTAAAAAAATAATGTATATCTTTAAAATAGATTTAATTTTATACAATTCTTATCTTACTTCTAAATATATTATTACAAAAATACCTGTTGTATGCAATGCAATGACATAATATGATAAAAATATGAAAAAAAATTATATACCTAAATTAAAGCCTATTTGTATTAAACATAAAATATTTTACAAGAAAATTTTAGTTTTCATTTCACCTCTCCAAGTGTCCTTAATATCAATTCAAAAGTAGATAAATTTGGTTTCACATCTCCCATCTGGCTTAAAAAAGAGCTAGCAGTAACTGTTCTATTATTTGCTATGTATGCTCTAAGTAATTCATTGTAATGCTCAACCTCAAATGTCGTATGGGGCCTGAAAAATGTAAGAAATTATAATACAGAAATTTATCATAAATTCATTTAAAAATATCTCTTAACTTCTACATCACACTCCTAAAGCAGAAAGTAACTCAGATTGCAGGTAAAATAGGCCACACAGAAACAACCAATGTGATATTGCCTAAAGCCATATCACATTGGTTGATACAAGGATTATTCAACACAAAAAGAAATGTTAAACCATTTCATAGTTCCTGAGATGAATTAGCACATTTAATCAAAACAACTCTTCAGCTTTTTTATATTAACTTTGTATTTGCTTATATATATCTATAATTTCATTGCTTACTTGATAATATTCCACACTTGTTCAACCAAAGCCATTCTAGTGCCAGGTGTTTCATCTAGCAGAAGCTCTGTACAGCATTTCAATAATAATAAGCCTTGCCTCTTAGAAGATAGATTTAATTCCTTCACTTTGTTTATCACTCTGACTAAATCATTCTTATAAACTCTATTCTTTTGATAAATATCAGTCGATAAATGAGCTATAGATTTTTCTAACAATTCTTCTGGTGATAATTTACTCTTTTGACTCTCATTTTGTACAGGTCCCGCAGAAAATAGAATCTCATGTCTATTATTGACACTTGGAGATTTTTTCGTAATATTTTCTGATGCTAAGAATCTATATAAAATTTTATAGTATTATTAAATACAATAAAACATAAAATATAACATACAGATATGTTTGTAAAATTAACCTATTTTGTGTTTCTCTACAGGGACAAAATATTGTTAAGACATTTTTGTTCTTTACAGGTAACTTTTTATACGCGCTTATTCTAATAGAACTTGATAATTTAGTACATTGTCTAATTAACATCATTGATATTTATTTATTTAAGAAAATTAGTACAGTATTCAAAAAATATTTATAAAATTTCACTACAGAATTGAAAAATGACATTGACATTAAAATGATTTTTAAGTATTACAGATTCAATCTGTAATACTTAAAAAAATATTTGATAATAGTTAACGAAATATGTTTAATAATATTTACAGTATTGATTGCTATAATAAAAAGAATATTTTTTTTTATCGTAATTATTTAGAAATATATTTAAACATATATTGGAAAATATTTTACTTTGCGTAAACATTTAAAAATCAAATCAGCTACACGCTATATCATGCACACAGCAAGGTAGACAGAGAGAACCTAGTGTTAAGACACTCCATTCCCCACTTTCTGTAGAATTCTGGAGGCATTGCGTGTTGAGTGGAAGAACCCAACGCCGCGCTTAGCCTCGAGACCAGAGCATAGAAATCGAAATATAAATTTAAATAAAAATGTCATCTCCTTGAGTGGGATCGAGCCCACAACCAGTCGACCTTGTGCCGCTGCGCCACGTCTGGCCTCATAATATAAATTTAAATTAACTCTTTGCACTCAATCTCATATCGGCCGAGCGCTGCTTGAGAGCAAAGAGTTAAAATTATATAAAAATTTTGTATTTATTAATTTTTTGGGTTCACGCTGTATTTTGCACATAGCAGGGTAGGGGTAACGTGGCAGAGAGAACGTCGAAACGTAGTATTAAGATACTAGCTCTAATAAAAAGCTCACTGCTTCACTGATTAACTCACTCACTGTCTAAATAAACTCACTGACTGACTGACTGACTGATTGACTGACTGACGAGCAGACGAACAGACGAACAGACGAACAGACTGACTGACTGAATGTCTTACTAAATATTATCACGCAAAAAGCATTAATAAAGCTGCCTAATAATTAATGATTTAGCATTTCAATATTTCAACATTGAAATTTACTGATTATTAAGAAAACATAGGAATTTTCTCGTGTATTTTATAAAAATATATTAAATATTTAAATAAAATAAATTATCTTTGATTTTTAATAAATACAACAAACAAGTAAATAATAGCCACAAAGTATTTGAATGGCAAATAATAGGCACAAAGTATCCGATATTGTCATGTTGGTTAAATTGCATACTAGCGGAATTTCACAGTAGAGTAGTGATTTCGATGAAAGATGCCATAGAAACACGTGGCGCTAGTGTCCTCCGTCATAGTGTGACTGTGATTGTCAATCGTGTATGTGGAATGTTTTGTGTTGTGAGTGAATGCTAACTTATAGGAATTGTCTCTATATTATTTGTCATGTGGTAAGCTACATTTCTTTTTTATTACTATTTAAATAATAGATTTTCAAATTTAATTACTAAATAAACTTGTATGAGAACAAATTTTTGTTTGGCTGCCTACCCGGCCGTTATTTGACCGCCATCGCCCAAGCCTGCTGACGACTGACGAGCGGCTCCACCTTTCAACTATAACTGAATTTCAGATCAATCTATAATTAAATACTATATGACGTTAATGTGATGGGGTTGATTTGATATAAAAAGTGACGCCATAACCCGATTATGTCTACCTCCATAGGAGAAGTCGTTCCATAGAAACTAGATTTGTTAATACTTTAGTTACCGCCTTCGCGTCGATGAATCATGACGTTTAATGTTTCAAAACTTTATCGTGCAATCAATAGATTAGGTAATTTCTGTAATAATTGATAGTGCATTGGACACGTGATAATTTTTAATTGACTCTTGTAATTAAAATTGCTTAATGTTACTTTAATAGTAAAAAAAAATACTTTAGTGTTAGCACATTTTTGCATGTTCATATAAATTACTATATTACTCCAAAATAGTTATCTCTGTTTAGAGTATACAGATTTGAAGTACAAAACACAGTTCAATATATTTTTCTACATATTTTATCTAAAATAATTTATTTGGATTGTAAATATCACCCTCTTTAAAAAAATATCTACACACAGATTTATTGTTTAGACAAAATTTTATGTATCCTACAATTTAATACAATTGCATAGATGTATTGGTCATTCCCATGTATAATTACCAATTAGAATTTGAGTTGCGAAGCATTTAATCTGCTTATTATTGTATTAACACTTGCTGAATCTATGTAAATTAATGGCAGGAAATGTTGTTAGATTTAGATACATCAATTTTAAAATTTTACAAGTTTTAATCAATATGTTAATTAAATTTTTAAGAGTTTAAATTATAATGAAATATCAAAGCTTTATAACAAGATAAATCATTTACTGTATTTTGAATTCATATATTTTTTTCATTAAAATGTATGTATATTATCTGTATTAGAATAGATTGTAAGATCTTTTTCTGTAGTTGTTTTTAATGGCTTTACATAATGTTTAATAAAATTTTGTTTATATGTTGTATTGTAGTAATATAAATAATTCTGTAAAATTTTGATTAAATACAGTATGTGCATTATTTAGGAAATCCCATGTAAAAAATGAATGAAAAAACAGCTTAATTTAGGCAAAAGAGGTAATAGGATGTACTATTTATTTTATTAAGTAAAACCTTATACATAAAAGCTTTTATTATAAAAAAGTTTAACAAAAATATTTATCAACAGTAAAATAAATATTAATAGTCCTACAAAGATATGGGAAAAAGATAGGATCTTTTCTATTTGTGAAGAAATCATTAATAAATGAGATATATTAATTAAAATTGTTAGGTTTTAAAGATTGTGTCACAATGGGACAGTGTGTTACTGGAGATGTGATAGTTGTTAGTTCAAAACTGTTTCTCAAGACAGGGAAAATAATATGCTGCTAAAAAAAATTCAACCTCTTAACATCTTAAATTAGGGTGGAAAGTGATTAGTAGTGTTTTGAAAGAAGGTACTCTGCCTGGCCTGCTGTATTAATAAAGTATAAGGTGTCAAGCTGAAAAAAAAGTTAGTTTGTAAAAGAAATATCTGTAAAATTAAGTCACTTTCAAAATAAAACAACTTACAATTAAAACTTAAAAATCTTTATTGCAAAGGTCTGAGAGGTTACAATCATTTACTAATTCAGTCTATTATGAAGGTCTTCAATAGAATTTGTTGAACTCTCATACTCAATTGCTTGTAGTTATGTCTGATAAGGAGTGTTGGAGTATTTAACAGTAAAATTTGTTTATATAATGGTAGTTACTTATTTCTAAATAGAAATAAGGCTATGTTTTGTTTATTTAAAAAAACTCATAACAAGAAAAGTTTTTTTTGTAAAAACCAAAATAATTTGCTTAATTGTATAGTTATAACAGTTATCTAGAACTTTTTCTATTTTAAAAAAGTTACTTCAAGTAAGTAATCTTCAGTAATCTTTATACAAGTTTCATTAGCAATATTTCAAATGTTATGTTTACTTTTCCTTTAATGCGGCTACTGTATTCTTGCCTAGACTACACTTTCACTCTTCTTAATAAAGTGTGAGAATAGCTCATGAATGGATGGTAAAGCTGACTGAATGTGAGTTATTCTGAATATTTTTACAATTTTATTCTATTCATGTACCGAAAACTAAAGTGTTTTCTTTTAGCTTTACACTATATACCACATATAACAGGGTAGGCAGAGGAAACGTGGGAACCTAGTGTTAAGACTGGGGCATTGTGTGTTGAGAGGATCCCAACGCCACACTTTACCTCATTACCATAGTGATAAAATGTTAAATATTTTATTTCTTCGAGTGGTATTCAGCCTCAAAAAAAATCTTTAATATTAAATTATTAACATGAAGCTGTTATGGTGAAACTTCTGTTTGTAAATGTGACGATTGTAGGTTCGATTCTCACTTGGGGCAATGCAATATTTTTATTTCATATCTTTGGTAAGAACAATAGCAAAGAGTTGAATTTCGCTGCTCAACATCTCTCGAATGTAACAACTACCACTAGAATGTAAAATCTAACACTAGATTCTGTCTGTCTACCCTGCTATATGTGAGATACAGCATTTATTTAGAAAAGGTATAAAAATTTGACCGTAGCAGGACTCGAACCCGCGCCTCCTGGAGGCGCGGGTTCTAGTCCCGCTACGTTTAAATTTTTATACGTTTTCTAAATAA
>DWAO01003365.1:0-14320 GCA_018230605.1 Heliconius congener | reverse complement strand
ACGGAGTGTCTTTCACTACGTTCCCTCTGCCTACCCTGCAGTGTGCGGGATACAGATACGTGAAGCTGATTTATTTATTTTATTTAGCACGTATTAGGGTGGGGAACTTCAACTCAAAATAACATAAAAAATACGCAACGCACATACGAACACGCACAATTAAAATTACAGCTATTAGAAGAGCAACTTTTTACTATTACTAAGAATAAGACTCAGTGATCGATGATACTGAAGAAAGCTCCCTTAAGATGTATGAGATCCCCTTGAGAGCATATATGAAAATGATGTATGAAGTTATAGAGGCAATCACAGATCATATCATTTGGCGCTCCGTTCCTTTCGGCAACCCTGCTCTAACAATCTGCCAATAAAAAAAAATGAGGACTGTAAATTTTCACAGCAACCAATTAACTTAGTAACTTTCTTAAGTTTACGTAACAAAATTGGCTTCCAGACCACATTAACGATAAGAATCAGCGGCTAATTTATAGAGAATTTTTAACTTCTATATATCTATGGAGTAAGGTCGAAACTTAAGCAAGTCTAGTTCATTAACAACATGACGTATGTACGTCCTTATTTCATAGCATCACAAAAGGACAACACTATTACCATACAATTGTTGCGCGTCATAAAAATTGTTTGACGCCAAATTTGGGTGAATAGTTGTGTGATAGATATTAATAGTTTGTTTTAAATGTCGATATTTTTATATTTTTTCGCATTTAGTGCAATAATGAAGTTTAAAATAAGCTTTTTGAAATATTACAAGAGGTGCAATCAAAGATTTGTATGTAATATTACATATATATATACATTTACGTCATTGTTGCACCTATTGAACAATTTATTAAATGAATACGTGTGGTCATTATAGTATATTGTTCTGCCTCCTTAAAAACTCACACATACATACATTTGATAAGTATTTTAAGATTTTAGAATTTTAAGTAAACATTTTTGCCATCGCCACGAGTTCCACAGTTTTCTCAATATTCGAGACATTCTGTGTTAAGTTACAAAATTCAACGCCGTACTTTGTTTTGTTACTAGGAGGTGAAAGTGATTCGAAAGTAATTCGTTACTCCGAGTGAAAATTGTACCCAAAATCTTCGCTTTTTTAATCAAACGTTGTGCCGTGCCACCAAAGCCTTTTAATATTCTATGAATTATTCGACTTTTATAATAAAATAAAAAAACCTAATTACTGTATTTATTAGGTATCCGAAAATAAAATTAATTAATACCGAAACGAAAATAAATTTCTTTATAATAAATACATAACGCAAAAATAGCTATATTATTAGCAATAATTTCATTAAGAACAAGATTTACAATCTGAATTATATTCAAAAATTAATTTGCTTTATATTATAGCATATTTATACTTGTAATGTTTAACGAACGAAATGAGAAAATTTTATGATAAACGTAAAACAAACGATTGTAATTAACAAAGATGCCGGTTCTTTACCAAGATTACAGGAAGAGGAGAAGGTCAAACATTTTAGGATTCTTAGTGTTGGGTGGCTTATATTTAATTAATTGAATGTCATGACTGTGAATGTAAATCCTGCTTATGGTATGTTTACTTTTTTAATACAAGTTACGCCTAAGATACCTCGTATCCCACGTTCCGACCAAATATCAAAACATTGCGTGTTGAATAGGCGCATTCAACGCCGCGATTTGTCTTGTTACCAAACCGAAGAAATGAAAATGAAATATCCCCGAATAAAAACCGAATCCATAATCGTCTCGCTTATAGTTAAATGCTATGTCACGACACACATGATCGATCCTAGTGATTTATAATTTACATTCTTTTAGATAGAAAAATTATATCTGATTAAACGGCACAAATGTTTTTTATTCGATAAAGCCACGTTACACGGGACATACGCGCTCGTATGTTAAAAGAATGTAATTCACACTACAGAAATTGTTAGGAAAAAGAAACTTATTTAAGAAAAAACATTGACACGGTAATTGATTTAATATTTATTATTATTATTATCGATACTTTTTACTTGTTAGCAACTTTCACATCACTCGAGCGCATTCGCGAGCGGACAGTAACCAAACTGTTGCCGCTCCAATAGTACAAAGAAAAAAATTAAAAGAACAATAAGTGTTGAAATTAAACGGATTAAAGTGTAAATATAACGTGGAAGTGTAAAGTGTTTCTATAATTAAAGTGAAAAAGTGTTAATTTTGTTAAAAAAAAAACGAAATTATTAAGATATTTTTTTTTGAAAATTGAAGTTTAAATATTATTTTAAGATAGTTAATAATTTAATACACAAAATGGGTTGTAAATTATCTCAACTAGCGGCTTCAGAGTTCAGCCACGACCCTTTCGACCGACCACCCCCAGTATCCGATCCGAGATCACCTCTCACAGCGAAACAACAGTACTGTATAATGGCGTCATGGAAAGGGATATTCCGGCAAATTGAGAAGACTGGCATTATTTTGTTTATCAAGTTAGTATATACGTGATTGTTATAGAAGAACTGAATGTTGTTTTGTAATTTATAAGAAAGTATATAAGAAGGGTTAGGCTAACAGAACTTTACAAAAAATAATAATTTTTGTAGCCACTTCTTCTTATTATAAGTACATGAATTGCTGAGGCCAGTCGTGGACAGAAGCTTTCTATTGTAAGCGCTACAGGTTGTGGGTTCGATTGCCATTCGAGGAAGTAAAATATATAATAGTTTCATCTTTTAGCTCCGGAAAGTGGGAAACGGAAATGTCTTACTGGGAACGGTGTGTCTTAACAACTGAGTCCCAGGTTCTTACTACTTAATGTGGGAAAACAACTAAATACTAAAAAACTAATATTTTAACGCTTTAGTAGAAGTAGATTATATTCATTTATTTGCGTTATATTCATTTATTTCCTCTTGTCAGAGTGTCTTAACTTGAAGTCCCTTTTGGCTACGCTTCAAAGAGGGAAATAGCGTAAAGCTGAAATTTTATAAATGACGCATCTGGGTCTTTGTAAATTTTACAGTCAGTTCAGAAACATTATCGTATTTCTACTCGCGTGCTAAGTACTTTTGTAGCATTACGATTTTATTTGATCTAATCGGATCTGAAACTTCTGCCGCCTTCTTTATTACGTGAAAGCTTAGGTCTAGGTTTAGGTTTTTAATGGTTTATAATTTAGACTTATTGCTTAAATCATAAAATCAGTAGTAAATATTTCTCAAATCAATATCTACATTTAGGCCCATATGTATGAAGGAGAAGGAGGGTAGTTTATAAAAGCGTACTTTAAATCAAATTTTGTGTCTGTACGTCTGTTTTATCATATATTTTCATATGTTTTTTCATTACTTTATATAGAGTGGAAGCGACAGCGCTCCTTTTACGGGAGCAGCATATAGAGATATTTCAAACCAATACCTAACAAAAATATCAAGATTCCTCAACAGAATTAATTTAGACGTAGGATTATTACATTCGTTTTATGATTTTTATTTACTGTATCTCGTGTGAAGCACTTACAATTAGACAACGTAAACACTACAAAACAACACTACAAAAAAGTGACTAAACGTTGCCGTCACTTTTCATTTTAAAAAAATATTTCAGAACAAGAAAGGGATATCTCTCGTTCTGTTTTACGTAATTACCTATTTTCTATAATAAACCTAAACAACGACGTTCAACTTCACCGCCAATACAAGACGTTGTCTCTTTGATAGATTAGTGTCTATGTGTATCATTTATAGCAAATGGCGTTACAACGATAATTTTATTATTAATTTTGATTGAAAAATCACTTTTTGATATTTGAAAAAATCTTTTTCTTTTCAATTTTATTTAAGTTTTTATAGAGCAGTAGTAAGTAGTAGTGCGCTTTCATTTAAAACAGTGAAGATAAAAACACTGTATATATTATAACATATACAAGAATATTACAACACAGCAGTGAACACTGTGATCGATTTTGAGAGCGATCTTGAGATATCGTTTTAATTATCTATGAATAAAACAGCATCGCAAGAGCGATTTATAAATACTGTCGCGTTTACATTAATTTAAGATTAGCTTCTGTTTTTTTCTATGTTACTCATTACACTAAAAGTATTTTGTTATGGCGTCCTACCTATGTTTTTTATAAATTAAGTACATTTACCATCAATTATAAATTTGAATTTCAAATCAGTTCAACCGTTTAGGAGGTGTAGGGTGACAAAAACACATATACGCAAAAGCTTATTTACGTTAAACACAGCAATATTCCATCATAGAGACCAGTCGTGGCGCAGAGGCTGTAACTGTAAAATCAACTGAACTGAAGTGTAACTGTAAAATCAACTGGTTGTTGAAATATTTATTTACATTTACATATTCATATTCATATTCTTTGCTCTGGTGTTGAGGCAAAGCACGGCGTTGTAATGTCTCTAGAACTCGACGGAGAGTGGGCAACGGAGTGTCTTAATACTAGGTTCTCTCTGCCTGCCCTGCTATGTGCGGGGTACAGCGTGAAGCTTAAGATTCCATTATTTCTCTATAATCATAATAGCATCGGCTACCAATTATTTATAGCAAGGTCACGTCACGTGAGGGAGAGCGAGCGTTGGGGTCAGCCATGTTTGCAGAAGTACTCTTCAATAATGTATTAATTAATTTAAAACTTAGTGACCTATATTCAATAAATATTTCATGGGTCTGAGTATGTAACGAATAAAAATATACAGTACAGTCAACATGTCGTGGCCGCCCTAAAGTTAGATGTAGACGGCTGCGTAGATAAGATTTTAGTATTTTTCTTATTTTTGAATATTTTCTTCCCGAGTAAACAATGGAATTAAGGTCAAAAACCTAACTTCAGGGCGTTTAATTAAATCGTAACATTGACAAAGAAATAGTTGTTTTATTAAATTGCCGTTTCTCGTCAGCATAGTGCCTTCGAACCGGTGTAAGGTTCATAATCGTAGAAACACGGCGGAACTGTGGATTATGAATTATAGAATATAGTTCTTCATATAGAGTTCTTCATAGACAAACGCAAAATCAAGTTTTTAATTCATTATTGAGTATTACCGCGTAAAGACAAAGTAGAGAGCTATATGCGGAAGGCTGCATACGAGAAATTGGTCGTTTTGGTGACGTAGTTAATTAGGGAAAAACCGACTAGTATTAGTTCGTTGGTGCTATGAAAAGAGTCTAGGAAGTATTTTTTTTACAGAGAAAATTTAGTGTGAAGATACTCCGTTTCCCACTTTCCGTTCAATTTTCGGGATATTGCGTATTGAATGGTGGAGCTCAACGCCGCACTTTGTCCCGTCGTCAGGGTGATGAAATGAAAATAATGAATGCTCTCCATAGAGAGTTCAACCCACAACCGTCGCAGTTAAAGGACACGGCATTCCCTATAAATTATATTATTAACACGAATTACAAAGTTTATAACAAAGATACCCTCTATTTCAGTACTAGAGGGTTCAAAGTCATTGTAAGAAATCACAAAGGCCAAAGACTTGATTAGAGCGAAGTCTAGGACATACATACATAATATGTAGGAGCTTATGCGCCTTTTTCTTTGACATCGCGTCTTTGATAGAAACCATTTCATTTACACATATATCTATATACGAAGAATATTTTAATACAAAGTTACGAATAGATACGTTTTTCCTTATCTATTTTAGCGGAAAAATAATAATTTAGTGATAAGTCACTGCGCTTTTCATATCACGTTAATTTGAAGCCATTCTCTTGTTCTGAATTGCAATATTGGAACTAGTTATCACCCACAATTTTTTTGGTTTCTTTTTAACGCTTGTCTTGAATAGTTTCTCTATAGAAAGATAGAATCCACGACTATAACGTTCACATATCATGTTTTTAACATTTTTAAAGTGTAGTATACAATTTCGAAGGTTTTCATGAGTCACATGTTCACATCCCACGACATAATTTTTCTTAAAACAATCTCCCACTGTGAGAATAAATGTTAAAACAACTTTTGTTACGTTTCAACAAAAAATTCAAAGTTGCAAATCCACTTAGAATACAAATGAGCACTTAACTAGGAGAAGACTAGACGAGTCTGAGGACTCACTTAATATTCATATCACGATATGAAATATCATAAGATAATATAGTAGTAGTAGTAGTATTATGATACAAGAAATATAGATACCAGCTATAACTGTTTAGTATCCCGCATATGGTAGGACGACACTCCGGTCTCCACGTAACGCCAATTTGTCGAGACGTTCCGTGTGGATTGGCCGAACTTAACGCCGCGTTACTAAGGAAGGGTAATGTTTCTCGCGCGTATCTTGTATGTATGTATGTATGTATGTTTGTAATATTCTTTATTACCTCATATCTCCAGAAGCGATGAACGTATTTACATAATTGAGGTATCGTTAGATTCGTCTTAGCAGTCCAAGTTTTATTAGATAGGTGACGTTAAAAAAAATAATCATAGCGGTTGTGGGACGCCATTGGAATAATGAAAATACGAATACCATGATATGAGTATCAAGTCCACTGCTGGACATAGGGCTCTCTTAATGCTCGCCACTCCGTCCGGTCCTGCGCCGTTTAAATACAGCAGCATCCGTTGTCTTCTTTAGGTCGTCAGCCCACCTGGTTGGAAGGCGGCCTGTACTCCTTTTGACGAGACATGGTCGCCATTCAGGACCTTTCAACCACCCGAGTGGAAATCAAATCCACTACCGTCACATTTACTGTCAAACGCTGTGCCGCTTTACCATGATGGCATCTTTATCAGTTATCGCATCTATTTATAAAATCAAATATTTATTTAAATTAAGAGTTCAGTCAGTTCAGTTCAAAATATTAACTGCTTCTATGTAAGCCAACATAAAATTTCTACATTTTTATTCTTTCCACTTTATCATATGAAGCCTTAAATACAATATCATTATATCTTTCTATACAAATATTATGAATTTGTTTGGTCGAACGCGCTAATCCCAAGAACTATTGGTTTAAATTTATTTTTTTGTATTAAATTGGAGGGACGATGACGTTACCATTTCTATGTAATTTTCTGTAGGTACTTGCGGTCAGTGCTACCTCGGGCTCTTTGAATGTATCATGAATGTATCATCTACACATAGTCGTTTTTTTAGCTACACACTGTGTCTCGTACATAGCAGGGGATATGCAGAGGAAATTTGGGAACCTAGGGTTAAGTACTCCGTTCCCAATAAGACGATCAGAGCGAGAAAACAAAATATTAAATATTTCATTTCTGAAATCGAACCCACAACCTATCGCGTTCACAGTCGCACACTCTGTACTCCTGCACCACGACGGTCTCAGTAAAATTTATCAAGCAATGTTTAGCAAACGCAGCGTAGGCTGAGGGAACCTAACCTACCCTGACGATGATGGCCCCTTATATAATTTGTTTGCCTCTCCAAATTGTATTCTGTATAAAGCTGAGTAGGCAGATTAAACTCCGTTGTTCACCCAACCAAACCTAAATTTTTGAGACAACATTACGTGTCACGTGGCGAAATTCAATTTCGCACTTTGTCTTCTTAATAGAGCGAGAAAATGAAAATATATTTCATTCCCTCGAGTGGCAATCGAACCCACAACCGTCGCATTTGCAGTTATTGTACCACTGCGCCACGAAGTTCCCTCAAACTAATATATAGGTACTCATAAAATATATTTTCGAAGTACAATATATTACAGATGGTAATTTATTCCTATATGAAGACGTCACAATATGATTTAGATCTCAGCATAATGTGGGTCACCATCCGTTCACAGTAAGTTATAGTAGCAATTTTTTATTTTTAGATTCACGCTGTATCCCACATATCACAACATAGACAGGGAATCTAGTGTTAAGACACTACACTTCCCAATTTTCACCCAAATTTTAAGATCACGTTTCGTCATCGTTTCGTATGGTGGAGCTTAACGTCGCGCTTTGTCTAATTATGAGAACGAGGAAATGAAAATAATTTGTTTCTCACAGTCGGAACCGAACTCCGAACCCACGGATACAGTCAAACGCTGTGTTGCTGCGACAAAGCAAAATGTGTAATAATCATGACAATCAAAGAACATTTTCTTTAAACATCATCTTGTAAAGGTGTTCAGGGAATCAGTTACAATATATTGACATTTTCATAATATTTCATGCATATGTATAATTTCAATAAATCCATTCATTTTTTCAGCATGATATGAACCTATATCTTTCGGATTACACATGCCAAGCGTAATCCCACTGGATTATTTGGTATATTACACAGAAAACCAATATATTTTTAATCCTATACGTAAGTACGATGTACAGTGTATTACAAAACACGTACACGTGCCTGTGTAATATCTAATATTATATATAAAATAAAACAAAATATATGTATGATATATGTACATACATACAATATTTTGTCTACGCAGGATCACAAGCGTGTAACTGTAAACGTGATAGTTGAGAATACGAATCCCTTCGGGGGAATAAAATATGTAATATTTTCATTTCTTCACTCTTGTATTGAAACAAAGCGCAGCATAAGTTTCCGCTATCAAAACGTAATGCCTCCAGACTCCGGCTGAAAGTTGGAAAAGGTAGTGTCTTAGCACTAGGTTCCCATGTGTGTGAATTGTCTTCATTTTCTTCGATCTGGTAACAAGCCAAAGCTTCGGATTGGCTTCCACCACTCAGCAAGCAAAATCTTTGTTGCGGAAAGAAGTGTGGTTCCTGGGGAATGTGGGTCCCCCAGGTCTCACTACTACTAAAAAAAATACTCCCCCATGCGGAGATTCAATCCAAAATATACACTTTGCTACGATAAAAACCCTAATACACCTAAATACTTTGTACAATTTCTTAGTAATTCACCAAAATCTTTAAAAGAACATCATCTAAATAGGGTTGTAGAGTACATACGACTCAAACAACTCTATTCACATACAAACCGTAGGCTCTTCTGTGGACACAATCTGATTCCCGTGGGTCGATCAGACCCCAGTGTGGGACATCACGTATTTTATTAGTGTCAACATCGCTTTACGCTATTTGCTTAGAATTTTCCTATAAAACTTTGTTTTGCAAACTTTTAAAACATAGTTATCTATTTTTCACCGCATTTTGTCTTATGACCAGATCGGGGAAAGGGATTTCCTTCCCTCCAAGTGAATATCGAACCCACAATCATCGCATACAGACGCACACACGCACACAGCCGCTGCGCCACAGCGGCTTCTACTAGAAAATGCATATAAGTCAATTTTAAACAGATCGTTGCAATGAAACATGTTCCCATTTCCATAATAAACATAACACACGGTCATCTAACGTGAACTAACGAACTTCAGTGTAGTTTCAGTTAACTTAGTAATTAATGTTAAAATCTACAAACTGGTACAATTTATTGCTTTTAATTGCTGCCTAATTAAGTAAACTGAATTTTACTTTCAGGATCTCTATATCTATAATATTATATATATATATATATATATATATATATTGTATTTACTGTCTTTAGAGGCTTGTCGTGGCGCAGTGGCACAAAGTGTGACTGTACACGCAATGTTTTCAGGTCCGAGTCCAAGCTGTATGCCTCGATTTTGTTATCATTTAGTTTTTTGGATTGCCTCTGTATGATTGCAAATTTATAGACGTATTCACGTCAAAATATCTCACTGTATTGAAAGCAAATCCATATAAATCAAATATAATTATATAATATTATTGAGAAAATAAAATAAAAACTAAACCCCAAAACCCCAACAGGTAACCCATTAAATAAACATAAAAATGTAATTACAAAGCCCTTCAGAAACAATCACAATACTGCCGCTCCTATAGCGAGGTTAAACCTCGGATCAAAGGATAGAGGGAGGACGGAGGAGGGATTAACTTCAAAACTGCGGAGGCTTTCAGTTTTACTAGAGATTTACATTTTATAATGTCCAACTAGTTCATAGTTTTCGTTTAAATATTAGTTTAGTGTTTAACTTTCTATACGATCGCTTTTAATTTAATATGTTTTTCACACATAGCAAAGTAGGCAGAGGGAACCTGGAATATAGTATTAAGATACTTCAGTTCTTCACTTTTCGTTGATTTCATGAGGAGTTGCATATTGAGTTGCGGAACTTAACACCAGAGCCCAGAAATGAAAATATTAAATATGTAATTTCCTCGAGCAGGGATTGAACCCATAACCAATCGACTGGCTTCAATTTAATGTATTAGGTAGAGACTTAGTGCTTATTCACTTCGTTTTTTGTCGATTATGGATCAATTGTAAAATCGTAATATGTTTGGTGAAGCTTTATTAACACGATAGTTAAAGATTTGACGCGATAATTTTAGGTTTGAAGATGTGTTTTCTACGCCAGAGATACGCTATGATAACCTGGAGGCGATTCCTTGGGCGGGCTCGCCCACTGAAGGTTCCGTAAAAATTATTAGAGGAGCTTTTTCTGAAATTCAAGCTTAGAAGAAGAATTAAGTCCAATGGATATTTCTAAGGAACACAATAGGATACATCGGCTAAAAAACTTTCCAACTGAACTATGGAGGTTTAATACCATCTCTCCAAAGGCAAAGTGGTTGCAATGTCTAACATACAATCCATCCGCATGAGTCCCGCTGCGCATAGTCACGACCACACTGAAGAAACTTGTTACAAGTTAGAAATCAATTCCAACTTTGTGAACACACATTATCAAACTAACTATCCACTGTCTTTTGTACAATTTTTTTGTAGCTGTTTTTTAGAGTGGATAAATTTCTAAATTTTCTAGACGTTGGGTGTTGCATACGCTTTTTGCCGCGTGTTCCTGGCTTAGAATAATATCACTCTGGTATTGTGAAACTTGACACTTTGGCTTTGTGTAGGAATGTCTTCTCGAGGTGCCATATTTCCTCACTTTCTAAAACTCTTTTTTTTGATTTTATATTTTTATTTCTTCGGGACAGAGTTCCGCCACTCAACACGCAATGCCTCGAGAATTCGTTGGAAAGTGACAAACAGAAATACCGTACCGGAAACGAGGTGTCTTAACACCAGATTCCCATGTTCCCACTACCTAATGTGATATGTACGAGATACAGTGAAAAACAAAAAAAAATCCACAAGGGTTATTTAACCTCGCTATACATGAGGTAGGCGCAGACCCTAAGGTCGACATCGTTTGTTCGGGCAAAGCAAACTATCTACGTCCTCAAACAGCTGGGTTTTATTTGACGAGCGCACTCCACTTTAATTGTACTACCAAGTGGAGTTTAGGTCCAGTGTATTTCATACATAAAATAAGTTATAAAATCCATACTATACTTTATATATCTGACACTTTTTGGGAGTGAAATATTGTGAATAAATTAATAGTTTAAAAAGCTAAAATCATGTTTTTTTATCAACAAAACAATGTTTTTTATGTAGTGTGAATGTTTTTTTTTTCATTTTTAAAGTGTTAATCCACACTTAGGAAACGTACGTTGAGAACATATGGCTCAGTGGTCAGAGTGCCTGGTCGGTTTCCAGGAGGCGCGGGTTCGAGTCCCGCTACGTTCAAATTTTTATACGTTTTCTAAATAAATATTTAGTGTGAATGTGTTTCCTTTGCTTGCTTTCTGTATGTAGCTTTCAATTTCATCATCGGTCGGATGATGGAATTGGAAGCTCGATGCTAACTTAATATTGTATTGTCATCTAATCTACATACAGCTACTTAGTAACAGCGATCCTATTCTACCTAATAAAAAAGTATGTTAAAATTAAATTACAAATGAATTATTTGTATGAAGAGTTTTTTAAACATTTGATCAAACCCCTCAGGACTAATATAGAAGCTTTATTTAATTTCAAAATCAGTCTATTATATAATATTTTTTCTTATAAATTAAGTGTGTGTGTTTGAATAAATGTCTCCACGAATTTTTTTTAACTTTACACTCGCTTGCTCTTAGAATAAAAATAATTTTTTCATCAAATCATTAACCTTGGGAAGTAACGGGTAGCATTAAAAGGATTTTTCGAAATACGACGAAACGTTAAAAACACGTCATCTTGTAGTAAACACTAACAAAATTGCGGATTACCAATAGTTTTTTATAAATTTTCTATTTTCAACAATCTCCATTTAATTCCATTCTTGTTTTATCAAGCTAACTCAACTGGCTTGTTTCAGATTGTTCGAAGAAAACGAAGAACTGATGCATCTCTTTGAAAAGTTTCGAGAACTCAAAACAAAAGAAGCCATAGTCAGTTCAGCAGAACTAGTGGAACACGCCACTAAAGTGATGCATACATTGGACGAGGGTATCAAGGGCTTAGCCGATATGGACTCGTTCTTCGCTTATGTTAGACACGTTGGAGGTACTCATCGGCAGGTTCCTGGGTTCAAAGCTGAGAATTTCTTGGTAAGACTAATTTTATTGTAGTCTTAAGTTATTAATTTTTAGCGCAGCGTCGTATCTCGTATCATGTAGCCAAGAAGGCAGAGTGAACATAATGTTAACAGACAAACCGTGACGTTCCGTTACTCAATTACGCAATGTCTCAAAAATTAGGCGTAAGTGGAGAACGGAACGTCTTAACACAAGGTATTTTCTTTTAACTCTTTTAGATATAGTAAATGGAATATTATTTGCCTTGTTACCAGAACGTAAAAAACACGGCGTATCTAATACAATATTATACTAGTCGCACTATACTTTTGCTTAAATGAAATTGAACCCACGACCACTCATTACCCAATGCCGTCTGTCTTAATACACAATTTTAAGCTCAAACGAACCCAAATACAAACATTGAGAGACGATATTTGGCTAGCATTGCAGATAGCAAAACCATTTTCATTATACAGAGGGCTTAAGGAACATCGATACCTTCATCTTAGTACGTTTGTGTGTAATTAAATGATAGCACGACCCGGATTATAGCTTTCTCACGTAACAAATAGACGAGATGTTTCTGTTCTATTGTACCCTACGCACATACATTATAGGTCATGTATGACTAAATCTATGTATGAAGGAGGGAAAGGATTTTTTCCATAATTTTCTTTAGTTGTAGTAAATGAACTTATTTATTTTGGAGTAGATTAATAACTTTTAGTTTCACTCTGTATCGCCCATGTAGTAGAATATGCAGAAGGAAGCTAGTTAAGATTAAACACTCCGCCCGAAATTAAGTCACTCCGTTCTCTACTTTCCATGGAATTTGTTAGACACCTCGGTTAACGGAAAATGAAAAATAATACATTTCCCCAAGTGAGGATTGAACCTACGATTTTCTGACCGATTAAAATTAACTACTTAAATTAAAAGTAACTACTTAAACTATTTAAAATTCTATAATATTTTATTTACAGAAAATCGAGCAGCCATTTCTAGAAGCGGCGAAAACCACTCTCGGTGACAGATATACACCCAACATTGAAAACATATATAAACTGACAATACGATTCATATTAGAAAACCTTGTAAAGGGCTACGAGGATGCTGGCCAGGAAAACGGAACGACGGAGACTTAGACACTAAGAACCCTTTAAAATATGATTTTACTATTTTTTTTTCAATATATTATTTGAATTAAATAATTTATTAGTAATTTTTGACTTTATGTATTTTTGCATTAATATAATTTAGTGTATGTGTATTAAAATATGTGTATGTATTGTATTGTAAAATTTTTGTTACCTATTCAGTTTTGTGTGAATATTGTATCCTTTTTTATAGGTTTCTGAAAGTTCTTATATGGAAAAAAACATATTTTAGAAAATTGCAAACCCATATACAAGTACGATATAAAATAACAATCTAATTTTATAAGTTAGTACTTAGAAAATCCGCTTTTAATATAAATTTTTACAGATTGAAATATTTTAATGTATGTAATACATATATTCCTAGCCGCACTTAGTATCCCCGGTGTCCACTAAAATCATTATTTCCACAACTAAGACTAAAATCCATTACTTAGACATCATTATAATCGTACATAATATTGTATAAAGATTATGTGGTTGTACGTTAGTTCCACTTTTCCACAAAAACTACTAAACGGATTCAGTTTAAAATTTACTGTACTTTATATTATCAGAATAAAACATAGGCTACAATTTATGTAAAGATTTTGCATAATTTGGTTTATATAATAGTGATCTAAGGCGGGCGAAGCCGCTTTGGGATCGCTAGAACTATATATAAATTAGCCGATAAAACCGGAAATACCATCCCGATATATAGAACCTATTATAAGAATGATTGTAACGCAATTTGATTTTTTTGTCTTATGTATGTTTTTCTTTATAGTTAATAGATATTTTTTATTTTCAT
>DWAO01003364.1:0-14323 GCA_018230605.1 Heliconius congener | reverse complement strand
GAAATACAGCGTTGAGTAACGGAACTGAACTCTGTCTTTGTCTTGCGGAAAGCGTAAGGGAAAACGTCATATGTTTTCTTGTATAATTTTAGAGATATTATGATAGAATAATAAATTGTTTTATAACAGAATATACATGGAATTAAAGATGCGTAACGGGTGGACACTAGGGATACTCGCCATAGAGCTGTTCACGGACGTATGTCCCGACACCTGCAAGCTGTTTCTAGACCTCTTCAATGGCGATGGAGTGGGGTTTAGTTATGTTGGTACACAGTTTTTCAGGTAAACCTGACTTCAAAATAGTTAGTCTTCTATCTAATCCTACTTTAAAATATTCAAAGCTTTCCATCCTTCTATACAAATATTATAAAACTGAAGAGTTTATATGATTAAACAACTCAGGAACTATAGGTTCGAAATGAAAAGGTCTTTTTGTTTTGGATATCCTGATGTTATTCCATGCATCGAGGCAGGCTATAGGTTATATAACACTACGTTAATCGCTAATCCAATTTTCTTGCGATTAGAATTACCTTAGAACTTATAATGTGGCAAGTGTCATACACAACACGTGCGCAGCCGCAGGTATGAGGAAGCAGCTTAGACACATAATGCTTGTTCGATAGCGCCTGACTGACCGACACGGCACAGCTGAAACTGCACGTGGGAAATGATCTTTGCCTTTATATCATCATCGGTAAATAGCGACGTTGGTTTTGCCACATAATACAAAAAAAATAAACCAGATTTTGAAATTTCCAACTGTATGTTTTAGTCAATTATAATATAACTCGTAAACTAGTAACAATAAACAAATTGAAAGTTTTTCATATAAAATTAAGTACAAATAAAATAAACATTGACAACCTCCTGTTTAACTTTGACAAAATCGATAAACGAATAATGTTGACAATCATGACATAATTATGTTAAAACTGATTTTATGGCTGATGTTATTTTTTACAAGTATTTTTTTATTTCTCATACTGATCAGCATAAACGTGATTGACATACGGAAGACCATCGACGATGTTGGTCTCAGATTCGGGATTCAGTGGCAATGATATTCTTGTAAAAATTGTGAGTCCTGAAGGACAAATGTTCTCTGGGTACTTCGCTGAAGACACTCTCATAGAGGAAGTGAAGAATCGCGCCATCGATTTCTTCTATCCCACGGGCGAATCTGGAGCTGGACGATTTAAAATCGTGCGCGTGTGTGACACGTCTACTTTACACGACTTCCTGACACTCGGTCAGGAACAGGTGGTGATGTATGAGGAACTATTGCTGATCGAGCGGCGCATCCCTGAAGCGGGTACTTTATGGGACCTCGGAGCTGTTCGCGCTCCTCCGCAAGCTACTATAGCGGCCGCCACTGCATCACTACCGACCCCAAGAGACGCTACACGGCAACCAAATTTACAATCCTTATTATCCACTAATGAATTATCTTTCGAACTTAGAAAGATATTGATATCTCTGATAGAAGCTGGAGCAAAACTGGCTGCGGCCGGACGAAATTATGAACTAACATTAGCCCAATTATCAGCCGCTTTAGATGAACCTCAACGAACTCAAGAAATATTGGTCCAAGTTATTACGCCCGAGGAGATAGCTTCAAGATTCAACGTACCAAACACCGAAAGTAAAAATGAATCCGCGTCATCGACTAACGGAGATGAATTCTATAAGCGCGCGGAACACTTGCAGCGTTTTTTTGAAAAGTTTCGCGCTTGGCGAAATAGAATAGCTCCTCCTCCAAATCCAGAATCTATTAACGCTCTTAAGGATCTTGGATTTTCTTTGGAAGAGGTGGATACAGCACTTCGTTCTACAGGCTGTAACGTACCAGCTGCAGCTTCCTGGCTGGTCGGTGAAAGAGGCTCTAGCGTGTTTGAATTGATTAATGGACTACCTGAAGGATTAATTCTGCAAAATTTGTTAAAGCAACCACAAATTCAAAGAGGTCTCTTAAATACTAGGATGTTAATCGCGTTTATAGCAATGGTTGGGCAAACCGGAAGTGCCTCATTGTGGTTGAACTCTCCGCACGGAAGTCCTCTTCTATCGCAAATATCGAGGACCTACCATTCGGAGAAGTATTGTCTTGCTGTCAATCAGTTCTCACAAAGACAGGAGCAAGCTTCTAAGCCGTCAACGTCGAGACAAAGAAATTAATATATACAAAAGTCTTTTATATACAGCTGAACAATAAATTCTATTATGATGAAATCTTTTATTATTATTCGAAAAAAAAATACGTTTTACCTTGTAGTATGTATGATAGTTTCTATTTGAAGAGAATATAATTTAAAAAAATCAACAATAAAATAATTAAAACTAAAATGTAGAAACATATTTTTGCTTAGCTTTTATGTTTTATTATAAGTTAATTAATAATTTAAATGTGGAATATATTGTTCAGGTGAGTACAATCCTATAAATATATATAAACTTTATTTACGACGACTCGTCACGACGCTTTCTACTTCTTCTATTATATGTATAGTCCAATGAAAATATTTTGGTAAATAGAAAGGTACCAAATCTGTTCTGGAGCGGAGGTGATGTGGTACATGACAACGGTTTCGGATGCTACGCGCAGCGCGGACGCGTGCGGCCGATACCTGCTGAGAACTATCATTTCTCTCATTCTATGCCAGGTTATAAAATCTATATTATCTACATTCTATATCATCATCAATATTATAAAGCTAAAGAGTTTGTTTGGTTGAACGCGGTAATCTCAACAACAACTGGTTCCAAATGAAACATTATTTTTGTTTTGGATAGTCGATTTATCGAGGTTATAGGCTATATTACATCACGGTAATCGTGCCGATGTAACCCACTGTACCTCCTGCACTAAGATATAAAAATGCTGTATAGTATCACGCTATATCCTACATACAGCAGGGTGGGCACGTAAAGCTTAGTGTTAGGATACTCCGTTACCAGAGCGAGAAAATGGTAATAATTCATGCCCCAAATGGGAAAGTCTCGTTTACAATAACAACAACTGAGTTACGAAATAAATATAATATATATAAATACCTATTTTATATATATTATATTTATAGGATTGCTGTCAATGCGTGTGTCTTCAGAGGGAGACGTCTGTGGTGTGTTCAATATGACGTTTAAGGCTTTGCCACAATTCGATTTGGAAAACGTCGTATTTGGTCGGGTAAGGAAAAGCTTCTTTGTTTACCTTTAAACGTATCTAATAAATCAAATTAAAAAGAAAATTAATCCTATGAAATATGATATGAAAATTTAACTTTATTTCCTTCTTAGTGTTTTTAGCTTTATAAAATTTGTGTAACACCAATTTGTAAAAATGTCGCCACACAGCCGCTAATAAGATAAATAAGTTGTTTAAGAATTTCTACTTAACTCGATAAGAATGGACGGTAAACAATAGGCGCGGGTTCAAATCCCGCTATGTTCCAATTTTTATGTTTCTAAATATTTTGTTTTCTAACTATGTAAATTTAGGTTTAGTTTTTTCATATATCACAGATTCTCCGCCCGTCTGCTATATTCGACGCAATCCGTTCATTGGGCTCTCCACTTAATAGTCAACCTATAATAGAAATATCTTCTACAAGACACAAGACGGGAAAATACTGGAGTCGCGGTATTATTTTCAGTTCCAATTTTAAGCGTACCGCATAACAAAAAAAATTTACAATCGATAAAATTTATAAAAAAAATTAATAGCGTGTAGCAGGTTAGGCAGAGGGAACCTAGATCACGCACGTTCCCCACACACCGCAAAACGTCCGAGATTTGCTGCATTGCTTGTTCAGGGGTGGAACTCAACGCCGCGATTTGCCCAAAAAACATGAAATGAGGTAACTTGATTAAATACAAAAACATTTTACTTATTTCGATTGTTTTAGGTCCTCAAAATACGCAAATACGTAAACAATGGGCGAAACTTAAAAAATAAATGAAATTATAAACCAAGAGTATCAATCATTTAAATAAATTTATTTTTTTCAATCATTTAAATAAATTTATTTTTTTAATTTTTATTTTATTTTTTTTATATATACAATAAAACAGTAAAATATTTTTTCTGTACATTTAGTAATTTTGACTGAAATGGATAAGAACGCTTGACGAAAAAGAAAGCAAAATTTTCTTGTCTGTCTGTCTGCATTTATGATCGACTTACTTAAAACTTTCACCTATTGCATTGTTTTAACTCAGCATAACATTTTGTTTCATCAAAACTGGTTAATTAAAAAAAAGTTATCGTCATTTGAATGAACTCTAGGCATGAGTTTGACTGAGAATGTTATATATAGCAATCTATATCTATACTTATATAAATATATGATATAAATGTATAATTGATTATAATAAATCTGTATTTTTAACTGTATAATATGTATTTAGTAAAATGTCATTTTAAACAATTATTATTATTATTATATATTAAGTGAAATTTAACATAAAGCGGCATTTTTAACTGTCCGAACAGTAACAGATTAACGGCTGGCGCTGTGCATAAAGCATAATTTTCTGAATCGCGCTGGTATGATTCTTGGTTAAAGAATGACATTCGAAACGTCTTGGTTATAAGACTGTTGATAAATTAAAGCAATAGTTTATAGTACAAACAATAATCATTAAAAAAAAAAAAAAAATCAGTATAGAAATTACGATAATAAAGTAAAAAAATCATATTAAAAGTCATTATAGTTGTCAGTCAATTCTGTTTCTGTTGTTTAAATTAATAATCATGTGGTTCAAGCGGGCAAAGCTGCGGGCGGGTCACTATTTACTAATTAAAAAAAATACGTAAGTACTCTGGTTATTTTGTTTTAATTTTATACAAAACTATTGTTATGTGTACATTAGAAAAAAAATGTTTGTTAGAAAAAAATACCTAATATCATAATCGTATGATATTAGTTATTTTTTTTCTAAATTTCACGCTGCATTCCGTACAAAGTAGGATAGGCAGTGGGAATCTGGAAACCTAGAGTTAAGAGTCCGAGATGGTAATGGCCCATTAAGACACTTTCGTTCTCCACTTTGAAACTCTCTTTACCTGGTTACCAGAGCGAGGAAATGAAAATTTTAAATACATATTTTAAATCATCCTCTTTAATAACCTTACCTATTAGTGAAAACACATTAACCCCTGTTGTTTTTGTATGAATAATAGTCATTTAGAAAACGTATAAAAATTGAACGTAGTTGTATTTGAACCCGCGCTCTTGGAAACCGTCCAAGCGATCCGACCACTGGACGTTTTTATACGTTTTCTAAATAAATATTTCTTTCTTTTTTCTTTCCTAAGTGTGGAATAATTCTTAAGAAATCTTAAGAAAGTACATAGATATTGTGAGCAATATGGGATGGGGAAATAAATAAAAAACTAAACCACCAAAAATATGAAAAAAGAACTTCATATAATATATAACACATATATTTACAAAACAAACGCTATCAAAATATTTTAAATTTATTTTTTAAAACATAAAATCCCGAGATCTTCATCTTTAGTCTTATTTTTTAAGTAATGGAAGATTTTCCTAAAACAAAAAAAACTACATAAACTACACACATTTTTCAAAATCGGTTCACTTTGGATTTCGGCCAAGTCTACCCGCGACTTGGCGAATAATGATAAGCACAACTGTCATATTTGACAGTTACGTTGTATTCATTATACATCTGATACAGCCGTACGAGAGAGGGGAAACTAAAATATAATCAGTTACATGCAGTACGGTCGACGAGTCGTGGCCGCCCTGATGTAAGGTTTTCTAAACTTTTGAGAATTCTGCGTAGATATATCCAGGGCGGCCACAACTCGTCGACCGCACTATGCACATGCAACGATAATAAACAACAAGCAACAACTCACCACAAAGCGAGTGGCGCATGTCCCCAGTCCTTCCTCACGCTATCCAATAGAGCATCAAGGGCACCTCCAACACCCCCACTACCCCCAACACCCCCCAAAACAGGTACCACACGTAAAAGCTCCGCCCTAGGACACGCCAAGTGTTGATCGTCGTCCACTACTAGTTCTATACGTAGATGTACCTCCCATACTGCTCGGAGTTGGAAGTTTACTACCTAAAATTGTTAAAAAATCCATTTACAAAAGAAACCCGATTTTATATATTTTTTTTTTATTTTTTTCCCCTTACATTTAATTTTTCAACTCAAACAGAAAACATCATTTTATTATTTTATATATCTGTAACATTTGCACTATATAATATAATATTATTTGAGAACGAATACGTATACATATATATAGTGTGTAATGAAACCAAAAAGTAATGAAATTCTTATCTAATCACCTTAAACGTCAAATCTCCGTGTCTGCTGACAGTGTACGCCAACCGCAAGCGGGCGTCTCTCATCACTCTCGCCCACAGTATGGCCAGGCGGGACACTTCCACACAGCGCCTTAATAGACCTGGTATAGCATCCGCCTTTACGCCCGTACTCATTTCCATATTCACATCTGTGCCCATGGCCATGTTTGACCCGGTACCCATAATTGTGCCCATGCCGGTACCCAAGTCTCCACACTGGGTGCACTCGTAACGCATCGCTTCGGCCGCGAGACGGACGCAGAGCGTAGAGGATGGTTCCTTCTCTTCTATATTGGGAGAAAATTGTTAAAATATGGTTTAATTTGTGTAAGTTTTATATATGCATGCATTTTACTTAAAAATTATATTTATTTATTTAAACTTTATTTTACCAATACAACTGCTATACAGACAAAAAAAACACAAGAGAAATGACAAACAAAAAAATTATAATAATACAACAAGATCAAGCATGCAAATAATCTTACTAATACTTTATACTATATATTAATTACACAATATACTATATGTTTTTACAATATATTTAAGTATTAAAAGCCTGTTATGGCGCAGAAGCACAAGCATACGACTGTAAACGCGTCAGGTCGTGGGTGCGATTCCCACTCCAGGAAACGTAATATTATATATAACTTCACATTCCCAACGTCTGACGATAAAATTACATGTACAAAAATAATAAACTCACTCTCATGAACGGGATCAACGGTCCAACTCGTGATAGGCGTGTCGTGATTGCGCGAGAACCGCACTACGAGTCGAACCCGCGACCTCAGCAAGAGGAATGACCACATATCCTTCTTGCATGTCTCCCATTCACAGTCGCTAGTCCTAATGTTATGGGGAAATATTGATCAAATATTAGAAAAAAATATTAGTTTCACGTTGTATCCCAAATGTAGCAGATAGCAGGCTAGGCGAAGCCAAATTATATTCACGAAGCCATGAGATAAAAGGTTAATAAATAAAAAAAAGTTATTTTATAGGTCCCGATTAATGGGGCTTAATAAAGTACTCCTATATTAAGTACAAGAAATATCTATTTGATTTGTTTAAATAAATTTATTGAACGATTTTCTGCAGAACTTATTAGTTAATAATGATTATGATTTAAATTTATCGATTATATCGATTATATTTTCAAATTTTATAAAATTGCACTACTACAATGTGCAATGTACAATTAAAAAAATTGGAAGTATAAAGAAACAAATATAATATTAAAAATATTGTTTTCATATTTAAAGCCAGGACAATGTAAAATACTAATTTCAAATCCAAAAATGTTGTATTCACCCCGGTATATCGGTACCCCAACGGTATCATAAATTCCATAGATTATTTTCTTAATTTTTCTAAATGTGTGTAACAATATGTAAATACTTGAAAAAACTTTCATGTAGAAACTCGAAAGCCAATTTGTTCTCAACTTACTATCAGTCAACATGTCGACAAGACAGTACTATTGCGACTCCGTTGTTATTTTTATTAAGTTTTTGTTTCGTTATATTGTCTTATTTAATATTTTAAAACTTGAGTAAACATGGACAAAATTAAATAGAAATTGAAAAGTTACATTAAAGTTTTAGAAACAGTATTTCTTTGTTTACATTCTGTCTCATGCGAAAATGAACAGAGAGTATTGACACATTGCAGTTAGAGTTGCGGAACTCAACGTCACGCTTTTCCAAAGTGGAAACGAAGAACATGTAGGGTACTATGCATAAATTTCCCCGAATAGGTGTCGAAACCACAACAATCGCTCTCCCATAATGCCACAGTGACCTTATTGTTTTTAATTTTCATGTATTTAATATATATCCTAATAAAATAAATACGTTATAAAATTTCGAGTGGCTGAACCTAATGCTTGATCTAAACAAGCGTTTACTATTTAATCACTCATCATCGTGTTCAAAGATGCAGCAAGTTTTAATTATTAAATTAATTAATATTTTTTATAAGAAAAATAAATAAATTTATCTATAGCAAATATTTTTTTACTATTACGACACACTCATAAATATAAATTAATGTTTAACTGAGGTAAAAAGTATAAGCTTCACACTGTCTTTCGCATATAGCAGACGAAATTAATTATCATAATTTACCTCATACATGGCAGCATTTGGATCGTCGACATAATATTTGTATATGATCTAAATTCGTTGAGGCTCGATGGATTCGAACTTAGGACTGTTTTCTGCCCGGAACATCGATTTTCTAATAAATTGTTGGGTAATATATTCTTACTGCTGGTAAACGTTGTATTGGACTTGATACTTTGGAAGGTCTTTGATATAGTTTCAACTTCTAGAGTCTCCGTTGAACTATTTTCAGAAGTTTTTCTTAGATTTTGACACATGTTACGGTCAGCTCCGGCGTCTTTGTAGCAATCTGTGATCAATTGTTGTACAGTCACGTCTTGTTTAACGCTATTTCTCTTTTTAGGAGACACTTTTATATCCTGACTCGAGTTTTGGACTATTTTCGGAGATTCCGAGCTATTTGGGGCTAATTCTGGCGTCTTTGGGCTAAGCGATATCTTCTGCATCTTGCTTACAGGTTTCGGGGTAATATCGACTGGTTGGGCTAACTTTTTGTCTTGTCTAGTTGGGCTATAGCTTCGTTTCTTCGGTTTTGTTGATTCATATTCATCATTTGATGTTAGATCGGAGTCTTTGAGCAAATCTTCTTCTACTTTAAATATAATTTTAACTGGAGATTTCTTTATATTATTTAAATCCTCCATGTCTATATCTAGAGGCTGATCGAGGGCATCGTCAACAAGAGTTAGACTAGAATTATTTTCTAAAAGGTCTCTATTGTTTTTCATAGCTATTACTGTATTTATTTCGGTGTGTTTCAATTCCGTGGCTATGTCTTCAGTTGATCTATCGATGGACAAAGGCTTGCTTATATTTGATAAAACTGTGTTTAATTCCCCAATTTTCTCCATTTCATCTCCTGCACGTATTTCAGACTGCTGGTGACTTCTCTTATCCATAACATAATGGGTTGATATCCTCTTTACTTTAATTTGGTTCTCTTTTTTCTCGTATGATGTATTCATTTCTTCTTCAGCATTTTCCTTTAAAGGGTTATAGGCGTGTACTTTAGAACAGTCCATTTGTGTAAGTAAAATATTGTTCAAAGGGTTTAGATGGTCAAAGACTATAACTGGACTGGGCGCGGACATTCTGGTTTGAAGAGGACTTTGTAGTTCTGGTTTTAAAATTAGTTTTGGTTCTTGCTCTACATCCATAGGTACAACAGATTTAAACGATTGTCTTAGAGCTTGAGTGACTGCTCTTTGGCCTACAGCTGCTACTTCACCAGTCAATGATTCCGTCGGTCTCATACATTCAGCCGATTCAGAATTAGATCCGAGTTCAGCATCGATTTCAATCTGGCTCGATGTTACTAAATTTGCTTGTATCTGTGTACTGCATATTGAAGGAGGTTTTTTGATAGGTTTGTCAGTTAAGGGTATATCTACTGTGGGTTTTACTAAATCGATCATAAGAGACTTTATTCCATCCGAGACGTCTTTTAAGTAAGTCGGTATAACTTTCGCCTTGTTCTCCCCAATAAAAGTAGTTTCACCAAAAGTTGTCTTCTTTAGAGGCGTTGTGTTCATATCTGCCGTTATGCTCGTATCGCTAACTGATTCATCAAAATTTAACGTTTTGACAACTTCAGTGCTCATTCGGACAGATTTATTCGGGGTATTTACACAATTTTCTTCTGGCGACGAGACCAATTCTTCGGGTGAGTCCTCAGTGTCTTCTATATTGTCACTATCATTGTAAGACCTACATAGTTGTAAAGCGGCTTTTGCCATCGAAATGTTATTCAGTAAGTCTTCTCTACTTAATACTATTGATTGTCTTTTTGGCATTAAACTTAGACGTATAGGTTCATTGCTAGGAACTATATTCTTTACATTGGCTACTATTGACTTCTCATATTTCTCATCTGTTTGTCCGTCTGTAAAATCAGAGAGCATGTCTAACAAATCTTTAGTGTTATCTGCATCTCTGATACTTTTAAAATCTCTTATAACACTCTTGTTACTGTTGACGTTAGACTGATTTAAAAATTGACTTTTTTGGAGATCTGAACTTAGTACTTTTTCGAAATATCTATTTGATTTTTGCTGACTTTCATTAATATCCGGTTCAACTATATCATTTTTCAACTCGTTTTCTTCATCTTTGTCTAAACTTTTTTGAATAATTTCACCATTTTGGATAATTTTATTCTCAATATTATTATCGATATTTTCAATATTATTGTCGATATTTTCAAAATTATTATCTTGCTTTTTTATTTCACTCTCACTATCTCTGATAGATATCGAGGTAGTTTCAGAATTTTCACAATCTTTAGCAATAACATGATTTGTCATCATCTTAATAGGACTATATTTTATTTCATTCTCTGATTTATCAACATCTACAAGTGATGCATTTGACATATCTAAAAGTTCACTTAGAATTGATTTCTTATTTTGTTTAACATCATATTTACTACTCGTTTTCGATGTCTGTTCTGTAATTATTGTGTTTTTAGCGTCATTTTCTTCGTATTCACAATTAATATCGTTGGTTTCATTTGAATTAAGCGTTGTTTTGGATGTATGGGATGTATTAATTTGCTTATCAACATCGTCCTTCTCATAATCAAACTTTATTTTCGGTTCTATAATAGTGTTCTTTGTTGTTTGATATATAAGAATATCTTGATCTACAGCTATTTGTAAATCAGCAGCATATATACTTTTGTTCTCATCGATATTATTCTTTTTTGAAATGTCATTTTGAAAGCTCATTATTTCCACTGGTATTGGATTTGTTATTGACATATTATTTACATTATATTTAGATTCTTCAAAATTATTAAATTTTTCTGTGAGAGAATTTGATAGGATTTTATTTTGGTTATCAATATTTATAATATTCCTAGATTCATTTTGAATTCTTTCTTCATTCAGCATTATACGGGTGGGCAAATTATGAGGTATCGAAATATCCATGTTAATATCATCTAATATTACTTCTATTTCATTTACTTCTGCTTTAGTCTGAATTATATTTGTAGGTATTACTTGAGTCATAGACACATCGCACACATTATTATCATAAACTATTGTTTGTTTTTTATTTGAGATATTTTTTAAACTTTCATTAAAATCAGCAATTTTATAGTCGGAGAGTTTTGTACATATAATATTAGGAGGCAAGGCTTGTGTAATAGATAAATCAGCCTCTTCACTATCGTAAATTACTGTTTTCCTTCTATTTTTGGTTTCTTCATTATCTTGAATGCTAGATTTTGGGTTTATAACATTGGTCGGTACAATCTGAGCCATAGTAAATTCGCCTTCTTCATTATTAGAAATAATAGTTTGTCTTTTATTTGTTCTTGAACTTCCACCTACATCAATCTGTTTTTCAATTTCATCGATATCTTTAATTTGTGCTTGTATAATATTAATTGGAATGGCTTGAGTCATAGATATATTACCATCCTCGTTACCATAAATTATAGTTTTTCTTTTGTTTGTTTTTTCGTTGTTACAGATTAAATCAGTGTCTTCTATAACTTTGTTTTGATCCAAGTCAGCAGTTTGTAATATGTCAGTAGGGATCATTTGAGTCATAGACACATTATCCTCTTCATTGTCATATATGATCGTTTTTCTTTTATCTGCCATTTTCTCAAAATTTTCAACTTTAGTATTATTTAATAAAACTTCATTATTTTCCGATTTAGTTGCAATTATATTAGATGGTATCACTTGAGTCATTGATATATCTGCTTGTTCGTTATCATAAATTATTGTTTTTCTTTTACTATTCATAGATTTGCCAAAGCCTATATTTTCACTTTCATTGAGAATACTTAAATAGTTTTTATCAAGTTTTACATCACTCTCAAGCAAAATATTAGTTGGTATTGCTTTAGTTAAAGATACATTGCCAGCATCATTATCATAGATAATTGTTTTTCTCTTTTCATTATTACATATAATGTTATTTTGCAGTATATTATCTGTAAGACCGTAAGCCATTGATTTTTGAGTATTATCATTAATTTCATTAATTATTATATTATATGGAATTGCTTGAGTCATAGAAATATTACTCATATCATTTTTAGTTTCCATTATTTCTGTTAAACTAATAATATTTTCCGTTATAGCCTTTGTAACGGAAATATCTAATCCATCTTGGTAGTAAATAGTTTTATTTTGTGATATTTTGTTTAAAACAACGTTGGCGGGCAAGTCTTGTGTAAACGATAATTCGTCTTCAAGCACAAAAGCTTTCTTTTCCACAATTTTATTTGTACGTACCGCTTGCGTAATAGAGACGTCGGCTGCATTATTGTCGTATATAATAGTTTTACGTTTTTCTTCTTTATTAGTTATAACTAGAGCTGGTAGAGCTTGTGTTATAGAAAGATTTCCCATGTCATTATCAAAGACAATGCTTTTCGTCTTTGGCGCTTCAATTTTTGCCCCAACAGCTTGAGTTATCGATAAATCACAGTCATTGTATAAAACAGACTTTTTCTCTTCAGCTGCAATTTGGTTACCCATTAGGGAAGAATTATCTGGAATAAAATTTGGTAAATCATCATTGATATTCAAAACAATTGTTTTTCTTTTAGGTACTGCTCCTGAACTACTTCGAGTATTTGATATTTCTTGTTTTTTAGGTTCCACAATAGATTGCCTTTCCGATTGTACTGTTAATTTCTTCCCATCAAATACTAATACTTTATCAAATTCTTCATTTATTGCGAAATTTGCCGATTCTTTAGGAGTTATATACGGATTCATTATAATATTTTCTTTGTCCACTACTTCGTTCACTTTAGTTTCACGTATTGAAGTTTGTGTAGCTAAAGCTTGTACTTTAGGACTATGGATAGTATCAGTTATGGACATATCACAGTCTTTATTTCTAATGATAAAGTTAGTCATATTCAAATCCACTTCTATATATTCTGAAACATCTTTAGCACTGAACGGTCCTGGACATATTACATGCTGATGTGGCCTTTCTAAATCTCTAGCAATTTCTTCCAAATCATCACATTTACCTATAGGCTGAACATTCGAAAAATTCATACTAATAGGATTAGACATTTCACTCATAATTGGCACGCTGAGATCATTCCCAAATACTTTACTATTATGATCAGTTAGATTGTTCAATTCAAAATGTTGGACCGGAGCTGATATCTTCTTATCGTCTCCTATACAATCTAACTCGAATGCCATCAACTGCTCAGTTAAGTTCACATTATTAAAGGAGGATTGAAATTGCTGAACAGCCGTGTTAGTCTGCAGAGTTCCTCCTATGTCCACAACCTCTACTTCTTCGAACTGTTGGTCGAATATCGTCTTGCCTATGTGCCCTATGACCGGTCGAGTCGCGTTTGCCGCGGTCTCGTTGCCGGACGACTCCAATGATTTGTTGTGCTCTTCGTAAAAGTTTTTCCATGTGGTCGTGGCTTCATTTGTGACGAATTCTCTAAAATGGAAAAGTAAAAAAAATATTACAAAATAGAATGTTTTATTAAGGCAATCTTAATGCATTCCTTATCAGTATTTAAAAAATTTAATTCTTAAAGAAGAATAATAATTTCTTAACATTAATTGCGGAAGTGGGGAACAGAAGTGTCTTAATGGGAACGGACCTACAAAAATACTTTAAGTCTATCGCACACAGCAGGGTAGGCAGAAAGGATTGATTTCTTCCTAGTGTTAAGGCACTCCGGTCCACACTTTCCACCAAATTCTAGAGGCATTGCGAGTTGAGTGGCGGAATTCAAAGCTACGCTTTGCCTCGACACCAGAGCGAAGAAATTTATTTATTTATTAATTTATTTAATAGGAAGCCAACATAATATACAGTGTATTTTATCTTTCGTACATA
>DWAO01003363.1:0-14324 GCA_018230605.1 Heliconius congener | reverse complement strand
TATATATATATATATATATATATAATAATAAAACCTATTAGATATTCGTATATTATGTTTCTTTGTGCCGAAGTAATATGTAAACCCGCCAGCTGACACTATCATTGTATTCTACTTACTTTTTACCCATTGAAAATGTGTTCGATTCTGGTATTGATTCAGTTTTGATGACTTAATTGAGAATGTTCCTAGCCAATGACCGTCAGCTCGTTTCTAGTTGATGAAAGGATGTGTAAGCAAAAGAGTATTTTTTGTCGGTGGGTTTTTAAATTTTTATTTTTTATATTATTTCAAATTTAATGAGAAGAGATCGTAAAATATAATACTGAAAATAATATTATAAAATAACATAATAAACTTTTACTCCATTTTATTTTTAATATCTAAGACGTAAAATGTTGAAAGATCATATCAACCATCAATAATATAACTAATTCAGTCAATCTACCTTCCTTCTATCAACAAATCTTAAAATATTCACATGAACAGATATAACGATTTGAAACCTAGGGTATCTATAAAGACAGTACGTATGGTATAAAAGATATTATTAGAAATAATGTGTTTTTTTAAATTAATAATAAATAATAATAGTAAATTTTACAATTAATTTAAAGCAAAGAGAGGTACAACGATAAATAAGATAAAATTAAGAGAAAAAGATAAAATTAAGAAGCGGTAATTAACTTTATTAAATAGTTTATTACCTAATTATCTAAAATTTGTTCATTTTATGCAAATACTGGTAATTATTTCATACTAACTAATCTTATCTGATAATAATTTAATTTCATTAAGTAATACGTTATACTTTTATTATCAAAGTGACAATTCCGACAAGATAGGCAGATCTTGTGTTAGGACACTAGGTCCACTTCACACCCAATTTTCGAGACATTTCGCGTTGATTTTCGGAACTAAGCCCATCGCTTTGTCTCTTGAAGTATAGTACACAAAACTACACAGAGATTCGATTTATCATACAATATTTCAATATAATTAACTAAGTTCTATAATAACAACCGTCTTTTAAATAATATGGCGAAGATTTGTGTGTGTGATTTAGCTGTGATTTTTTTACAATATTCATGTACATGTCCGTGATGAAGCGGGACTTGCAAACATTGCCCCTGGTGCACCTCCAGGCTATGGTGTGGAGATTGACCTTCGCACAGTAGTACGTGTAGCCGTTGATGATAGCTATTTGGCGTCCGGATACGTTATGCGCTATAGTTACTATAACAAAAATATATTCCGATTAATATAAATGCGACGAAATTATTTCAATGAAATCCAAAAATAGTTAATTATTTACTTATTATTTTATAACTAACCGCTATGGACGTTAGCTAGGTCTGAATCTTGAGTTTTTTACAGCAAAAATTGGGCTAATGTAGCAGATATACATATAGTATATAGATACACATAAGATGCACGTAAATAGTTTATTACTTATAACAAATAATAATGATCACATATTTCATCATTCAATATATTATAATTTTTAAACAAAAAAAACCGACTTCTTCAATTTCAACGATCACCCATAATCAGAACCTAAAAAAGCTCTCATAAAACTATACTTGACGTGTATCATAAAATAAAAAAAAGAATTAAAGATTCAAAAGAATCAGAAGAAAACGATCCAATAAAAAAAAATCATTGAAATCTGTTAGCGTGACATTGATGTCGCGCACACACATAATGCAAATTATATTGGGAACACACGAGAAGCACCAGCTTTTAAATAAAAAAAAATCATCAAAATCAGATCACCCTGTCAAAAGATCTGAGGTAACAAAAATAAACAAAACAAACAACAACAATACAATCGAATTGATAACCTCCTCCTTACGCAAGTCGGTTAAAAATACAGAAAATTGGTATAAAAATAATTTATTATTCTATCGACAATATTCTATTAACAGTGTCTTTTCCATAATCTCTTAAGTCAAAAAATTTCCATCAGAATAAGAATACCTTCCCCTATACAGCACACCGTCAGTTATATAGAAATGGGGCGCGGGGTGTCCGTGATACTCTCTGCATCTGACCACCGTATCCATTTTCTTTGTTGTTACAATTCTTGCTTTACAATGCTTCCCTCTGGTACACCTCCAGGCTATCGTTCTTGCGCACACTGTCGCGCAGTAGTACGTGTAACCGTTTAGAACTGCCATTTTCTTACGACCCACGCTGTTTATTACCACTTGCACTGTAAAATGTAATGTGATTATTATTATAATTAAGTAAAATATAGGTTAGTGAAATTGCGCAATTTATATCGTACTAATTGTGCTCTCAACTTCATCTGAAAGTATCAATTTTATTAATTATGTGAACTTATTATATTAAAACTAACACTAAATGCCAAAATACAATAGTGAAAATTGCAATTAAACAGGTTAAGCCATTTCTGAAATTAGCCAGAGACAAACAGAAACATTTTCAAAATCCGTGTTTTGGGTCCTAGGTAAATGTACTTATAATATATATATATATATATATATATATATATATATATTTCTCATGTATGTTTTCATACAGAGAATTAATTAAAATTAAATGAACATGCAATCAGTTACATGTTTAGTATTATGTATATATAAGAAGTTACAAGTTAAGGAGACTGTGCTTAGGTATTGACTATATGGACATATTTTTGTCTCGAATGTTATATTACCTTATAAACTACATTTATGACCTGTCTTGCGAAGAAAATTAGACCAGTGGGCGACATCATTACTCGAATTGAAAAGCTAAACAAAAATCAATCTTAAAGCTGAAAATTGATTTTATTATGCATGAATATTGTATATACATAAACAACACAATTAAATTACATACTAGTTTAATAGTAAATAAATACTAACATTACTATGGTTACAAACATGAAGACCTCTCGGAGCGCATGTATGAAGGAGTCGATGACCGTGGACAATGGACCAGCAATTTGGGCTTCTTTCTCTTAGACTTCTCCGCTAGGAAGAAAGTATCATGAAAGCCTATATATATATATATATATATATATATATATATATATATATAGATATATATATATATATATATAGCGCGGCGTTGAGTTTCACCTCAAAAATTGTGTGGTATGTGAGAAACGAAGTGTCTTAGCACCAGATTCCCTCTGTCTACCATTTCCCAATACAACCGTACTCAAAGACATCATTTATCCTTTCTAATGGCATTAACTTTGCACATATGTACATCACCAAGCATATAATACAATAACCTAAAACAAAAATACAAAACAAAAATATTTAAATTCTGAAATAAATCCCATCTTTTATAATATAGTTAGGTGGTTTGTGGTTATGATCCAGATTACATCTGACGATCACGAGATCGTAAGTGGTTATGAGACGAGCTTTGCACTGACCGCTCCTGCAGCATCTCCACAATATGGAGGATATATTCTTTGTGTTACTGTAAAACGTGAATCCATCGACAAGTCCAAGCATCTTGCCTCGCTTATTGCGTACCCAGCGAACTGAAACGCAATTTTACTTTAATTTACGAACTACAAAACTTTAACATCTAAATAAATAATGTAAATCTTAAATAAATACTTACAGTTTAATTGAAAATTTTATTTAAATTAATAAGACATGTATTACAGTAGCTTTAAACAATATTTAAGTAAATTGAATAAAATACCAAAACATAATCGATGTTCTATTATATTAAGGACAATTTGTTAAAAAAATATTACATCAATTTCAGTAACAGAATTTGGGTGGAAATTGCAAAAAGGAGTGTCAAAAATCAAGATATCAGCTAGATTCTCTCTGAATACAATACCCGGCTACAGAGGAAAAAGCATGAAGCGGTAATAAGAAAGATACAAAAAATATCACATATATCTATATTTTTTTTTAGTTTCAAGTTGTTTAGGGTAGGCAGATGGAACCTGGGCACTTAGCGTTGTATCACTCCGTCCCCTATAAGATACTTCCGTTCTCCATTTTAGGCTGAATTCTGGAGGCATTGCGTGTTGAATGGCGGAACTCAACGCCGCGCGTTGTCTCGTTACAAAATACGCCATGAAATGAAAATATTTCTAAATATCTTATTTCCTCTAATGCGACTTGAAACCCTGTCGTACGTTTATATCCCCGTGCGCCACGACTGGCCTCATTATTTATATAAAAAAATATATCCTCAAACAATCGTAACAAATCAAGAAAAAGAAACTAAATATTATATCATTTAATTAATTACATTCATAAAATTATTAATAATAATCAAACTTTAAGTAATAAACCGTTACGTATAACAAAACGCGGTGGTCCATGGGTGTGCTCGGTGTACCCCCGGAGGAACTCCTTCTCTCTCGTAGCGAAACGGGCCTTGCAAGGCCTCCCTTTGGTACACCGCCAGTTGACTGACACCTTAGTCTTGGAGGAGAAGTAGTAAGTGTATCCGTTCACGATCGCCATCGGTTTACCGGCCAAATTATTTACAAATGTAACTGGACCTATAATTTATCATTAATATTATTATAATAATGATTGAACTATCGAAATGAATTGAGAAAAATATAGATCATTATTAAACTAGAAATAATTTAAAGAGATAAGAATAATTCAAGAATTTAGAAATTGTAGTATATAATTCATTATCATATAACTACAGGAAAATGTACCTTCCAAAAGCACATATAAATGATCATATACATGTTTCATATAATTTAAATTAACAAAAATGGCAAGTTTGTTTACTAGATGCCTATTACGTCTTAAGACTTTTTCTAATAATCGTTCCGTAAGGTTTTATTTGAAAATTCGATTATTTTACGAAATAATCGAATTTAACTTATTAAAAACCGTAAATAATGCTAATATTTTAGGTAATGAAGGAATTTCAAATCTATATATCCTAAAATTATTTTAAATATATGAAATATTTGTGTTATCTCTATTTTAAGTTAAATAATCTAGGTGATTAATACTGAATACTATTGGGAAAGCGTTTTTTAAATATGAATTAATGAAAATTCATAAAGGGGCTTTGTTTATGTTATTCGAAAAAAAAACGATGAAATTTTAAAGGTAAAAAATCCTTCCTACGAATATTGTTCACAAACTTTCAAATTAAAGTTCATTTTCCACTTTCAAATGATAGTTTGTGAAGATGGATTTTTGTTCCACTTTCAAGCAAAAACTACCGAATGGATTCTGATAAAATTTTATAGTAATATAACTTATACAACACAGGCTATAATTTATGTAAAAAATGTATAATTTAGTAATAATATAACAATAAGATTAAGGGGGCGAAGCCGCAAATGATTCGCTAGCATTTAGTATCCTTTAGGTAGTTTCTACAGTGAAATTGAGAAGTAAAAATAAAAAAATAATAATATCTACTTATAATTTTTTGACTAAATAAAAATTTGTGACAAGTTATTACTATACTTACATTATTTTATATTTATAATTACAGTGAATTAAGTACCTACATACAATTTTGTGACTAACAAAATTTTAAAATAGCTATCTGAATAAGTGTTTAACAGGTTGCAACTACTTCTGAATCATCAAAGGAAAATAACCGACCTCCCGACAGTCGATCAGGAACGTAACGACTAATATATTTCCCAACCTTCATTGGCCCAGGCATTGCGTGTTGAGTGGCGCAACTCAACGCCAGGCTTTCTGCCTTGGATCCAGAACGAAGAAATGAAAATATTAATAAATAATAATTCATTTCTTTGAGTAGGAATCCACAACCGTCTCGTTACAGAGCCACGACGGCTTCACTTATGAAAGAAATAGACATTTAATAACAATATAAAGATAATTACAATTGTAAAACATTCTCGATGTAAATTTTACATTGAAACTCAAGACTGAAATTGCCTGAAATCAAGGATTTTATCATACTTTATAGTACACGCCGTCACGTATAACATAAATAGGCGGTTTGTGGACGTGTTCCAAGTGGGCTGTCACCATTTCGCCATCACTGGACATGATGAACCTGGCTTTACAGGGGCCCCATCGGGTGCATCGCCATATTGAAGTCTTCATACATCGGGCCCCGCAGTAAAAGCTATGACCACCATAAATAGCCAATTTTTTGCCACTTCTGTTATGAACGAAGAGAACTGCAAATAAAAATGTCTTCAGTTGCTGATATATTGATATTTATTATTGATTTTATATACATTTATTTATAAACCAGATAATTTGTCATATAGCATGGAAAACTTTCATTACTTATGTATTATATTAAAAGTGTCCTGATCATTTTACTCTAAAAAAAGACAAATATGGTTTTTTTTATTATATTAGATCATGCGTACTATTATTTAAACTTATCTCAGTATACCAGGGTTAAGTAAATAATAGATGTACACAGTACAATTATATATTTCAAAGAACAACAGTTCGTCACTACTAAGTTTCATAAATAAATTAAACTATTAATATTATATTTTACTTTAATTGACTAGAAATTTTGAAATTTAAAAGGAACTTTGTGAATTAAGAGTTCATCAAAATCGATAAAAAAATAATATTGTAAAAAAAATTTTCTCGAGAATCTATAAATAATATAATTATATCATATACATATATATGTACATACGAATATGTGTTATCATCAAATGTTATTCTTTAGGTAATTCATTTCAGTACTAATGCAAAATATATATATGGTATCATTACAATGGTTGAAAGATATGATTATAATAAAGTCAAGAGAGGCATTTGAGAATATTTTTAAAACGTACATAAAAGGAGAAGTTCCAACTGACTGAGGTATAGGACGCTCGCACAGCCGTAACCGCTGATGGTAGAAATTTTTATTTTCATAATGTGAACATTCAATTTAATATAAATTAAAAAGATTGTAAACGTAAGAATTTTATTCTATTAAACTTTGTAGTACACGCCTTCATGTATGATATAATTGGGCTTTTTATGAGTATGTTCCAAGTGAGCTGTGACCATTTGGCCGTCACTAGTCATGATGAACCTGGCCTTGCAGGAACCCCATCGGGTGCACCGCCATAACTTGGTTCTGGTAAATTGGGCTCCGCAGTAAAACGTATAGCCACCATAAATAGCCAAATTTTTGCCACTTCTGTTACGTACGAAAACAACTGCAAGGAAAACAGTTTGAAGCACATAGAATGTTGATTTTGTAATGTAATATTGTTTAGGTTCTCCTAAGAAATGAAGAGAAAATTAAAAGGTTAATAATTTTCTTTATAATTAATGAGACTGTTATACTATTATAACAGTATAACAGTCTTGTTACACCATTATAACTACTTATACTTAACAGCCATACTATATACTCGTATATATTTGTCACAAAAAAATTTAAACAATTTTATATTCTGAATAAAAACAGCACTACCACAATTAAATACAAAAATAAAGTCATTAAAATAATCAAAGCAATAAGCAAACGCCTCCAGAATTTGGCGGAAAATAGGGAACGGAAATAAAATATTGAACAATCTTATCATTTATTTAATCACAAATTTATACAAACATTTACAATTTAACATAATATCCATCAATAATTCGATAATTTGGCGGCGGATGGCTGTGCATTGTGTTCCAACGTATAATCTTTTTGTTTTTCGTAGTGATGAACCTAGCATTGCACTTTCCAGATCTAGTGCATTGCCAGACGTCGGTTTTCTTTCGCCTACCGTCGTAATAAAAACTATAGCCGAACAGAAGTGCCGTTTGTTTCCCGGCTTGGTTAGGAAAATATAATACTGGAAATTAAGAAAATCATATATTGCAAATATTAAAGTTTAAATTAGATCAGACGGTATATTATATTATATCAAATTCATATTATATAAGTAATTTATATAAGTATTCATATTATATAAGTATATTATATCAAATTCACGGATCCTTACTTCAATTAAAAATTTCTTAGACATACATCACTTTAGTTTAAGAACTATGTTAGTTACCCTTTTAACTACGTAGCCAGTAACACTGTTAACCAACATTAGTAATTAAAAAGTTTAACGACTATTTTAATTTTTTAATTTTTTCTTTACCTACTACTATATAATTTTTATAAATAGACTTTATACAGCGCTGAATAATGTGAATAAAAAAATAAGCAACAATTTTTATGTGTATATTACTTTCAGAAATCAAAAAATGTAACCTAACAATATATTACAAATCATACAAAAATAAACGTAATTTATTCAAACATTTTTGATGAATTTAAAGCCTTTGAACTTTTTACATTATATGAGAAAAACTACATACATCTTAAAATACCACTTCTAACATTTAACTTCACGCTAGAGCAAAGGGAACAGAGTATCTAGTGTTAAGACACTTTCGTTCCTCACTTTCTCTGCCCTTATTGAGTGGTGGTAATAATTAAAAAATATAAATAACACGACCCTTCCATACCTCTTTCTCCTTAAAATCTAAGAACTTTATTTAACTAACAGACGGGAACCGACCTTGAAAGAAAAAGGAACGTTTAAATGCGTAATACATGCATATGATATTTAATCTTATAAAGATTATACAAAACTCTTCCGTTTTTGAGCGGCTGACAAACAACGCGCAAACGACTACTGGACTTAGTACAGAGAACACTATGAGAGAAAAAAAAATTAGCTTCACGCTGTATCAAGCACGCAGCAGGATACGCAGATGGAACCTTGTGTTAACTCCGTTCCCCACTTTCTGCCGAATTCTGGAGGCATTGCGTGTAAAGTGTTGTAACTCAACGCCGCGCTTTTGCTTCGACACAAGAAATTAAAATATAAATTTAAATAAATATTTCATTTCCTCGAGTGGGGATCAAATCCATAGCCAATCGCGTTTACAGTCATACGTTTTACCCCTGCGCCACGACTAACCGCCACTCAACACGCAGTGCTTCCACATACTATTATTCAGCAGACAACCGCCCATTTTGGCAACTTTTGGGGACAAAAGCTTTTATAAAATAGAAATGAACGATACGAAAAAACTTAAAATTAGATAAACTTAAAAAAAAAACAAAATCATCCATTTATATCAAAGGCAAAAGTAAAAAATTAGAGCCACTTCTTCTTTTTTACTAAATAAAAATAAATTTGAAATACTATATATACATACATACATATATACAGAAGCTTTTTAAAAATTTTATTTTTACTCAGTAAAGGCTGCATATGCAATACAGTACAATACAATACCTCTACAATTTTGATTCATATTTCTTACTTTGTAAGTTGCAGTTAACTAAATAACAAAAAACCCTCCCTCGCTTACCATTTTAATACATCCTTTCACTCATTAAATCACTCACGAATCTAAACTTAATAAAAAAATAATAACACCATACAATACGACAACACAAATCTATACGGCATTTGGCAAAAGAGAATATCAATCCTCGTGCTTAAAAATAAACTGAACATCAAAAAACAACTTAACTATTAATAATAATAGTTATTAATAGCCAAGATATTCTTTGCTAGTGTTTCCTTTTTTGAAACCTTTTTCAATATACCATTGTGAATTTCGATTCGGGGTGGTTCATGGTTGTGTTCCAGCGACGTTATTCTTATCACTTCGCCGTTGCTCGTCGCTTTGAACCTGGCCTTGCAGGGGTAGCCCTTGGTGCACCTCCACATGCTGCAGGGGAGCACCCTGTATCTGTCACAGGAGTAATACGTATAGCCGTCGTATACAGCCAACTGTTTCCCATTATTATTTTCGACGAATATTACTGTAACAAACGATCCAATTAGCCTCAATACGTACCTATATATTTTATAATAAAAATATTTTAGTTGCTTTACGGTTACAATAAATACTTCAGATAAATAATTACAATATAAACATTGAACATATATATACATTTATTATTAAACACATTTAATAATATTAAATTACAATGGTCACGGGCGTATCAAATGGGGGGACCGAGTGGGTCGTGCCTACCCCAGTATGATCTGGTGCCCAGCCGAAAGTATCAACTGAAAAAATTACACAAAACTATAAAACCAAAACTCAAGTCTAGGCGTCCCCTGGAAAATATATCGAGATACGCCAACGACAAAGGTACGAATAACAAAACACTATCGTTATTCATGATTATGATTATCTATATATTTAACAAGTATTCCATCCACTGTGGTGATGGCGGACTTACACCCTCTAGTTCTTTGATAACAACGCCATCTCGATTTATTGTTGATCTCAGATGCTAGGAAGTACTTGATATGGTTAAACAGAATCGCAGGTCGGCCGCGAGAGGTCCTTATAAAATTTACTGGAAAATATATATTTGTAATAGTTACTTGTTTAATACAAAAATATGACAATTTCATATATATTATTAGAGAAAAATTATAGAACATTGTTTTAATATATTATATTTATTTCTAGTCCTAAAATTGTTTACTTAAAACTAATTAAATAAATAAATAAATTACAATTATTGCTCGTTTGATATAAATGGAAAAAAATACAAATCAGATTTAAAACTTCGATCATCGTCATACATAAATTAAATATTAATTACATTAATACCCACTTTTAATATTAAAGGTGCAATAAAATAAAAAGTTACTAAAATTCTATGTGTTATACATACCTAAAATTGATCTAACATACTTATACTAAAATACTCCCATTATATTTAGTAGGTTAACATAATATATGTTAGCCCTCGCAAAAGTGTCTTTACGTAGATCTATATCTATAACACTAAATCTAGCAAAATCTACAGAACTAACTAGCTGTTTCAACTGTAAAAACGTATAATTCAAATGATTTTTTATATTATTATTATTAAATATGCTTATCTAAATTACTTTATTAATATAAATATAAAATAAATTATATATTTATAGGCCGTCGTGGGGCCCCTACCCCAAAGGAGAAGTGTGCAAACGAAAAATTAATAAAAAATATATATAAAGATCGCAATCTCAATGCGCGACGCCTCGAGAATTCTGCAGAAAGAGGGGAACGGAAGAGTCCTAATGGGAACGGAATGTCTTAACACCAGGCTTCCTCTGCCTACCCTGCTTCGCTGTATATAGGGATACATCGTGAAGCTAAAAAAAGTATTAAATTAATTTATTCCACCAAACAAGATAAAACAAAAAATACTAGTAAAATAAACCTTGCATTTCAAATGTTAATGGTTATGAAAACCCGAAACTTTAACGATTGAATTGTCGATCGTCATTAAAGACGCTTTACATCCAAAATTTTTCTTTGTACAACGCCATCTTGTTTTGTTATTAGTATTCGTGTAGTCCTTTAGAAATCTGTGTATCCCCATCTGGATGACTGGATGCCCTCGACTGGTCATACCAAATATAGCTTCAGCATCTAAAATATAAAAAATATTATAGACACTCAATTGTAATAATGTTTTTAATAATTTATATGAACGTATAACATAATATTAATTCCTTTAAAACTAATAATATTCAGTGAGCTAAAATACATAAGTGGAAATTTAAAGAAAGTCAAAAATTTCATTTTGTATTAACATTTATTAGAATTTAAAACATTCGTCTTAAAAAATTCTGTGTCAGAAACATTTTTATTGAAATACCTATTTCCATGATATGGAGCACCCGACCCTTATTGATCGATAGCTATTATATTTCAACCCCTTATTTTTTTTCTGCAAGGCAAGGGGTGCTATAGAAATAAATATACCTAACAGTGGTCCGTTGATTTTGCAAATCAATAATATTAAAGGATGAATATTTTTTAGAAAACGTATAAAAATTTGAACGTATCGGGGGACTTCAAAGAGGTTAACAACAAGAGATGATTTTATACGAAAGTTAATAAATGTAAGTTATATTTACAATTTACTCAAAAATCTAGGTGGATATAGAATGAAGAACGTTCTCTTAGAAAGTTTAATGTTGTAGTTTACTACCGTTCTTCACTCCATGAGATCAATTTAATTTTATTAAAAAAATTAAAACGTATTTGCATTGCATCCAAAAAAATCACATCACTTCTTTTGAAAAAACAACAACATATGTATCTATGTATAAAATAGTAATAAAGAACTTCCAATACATAAGTATAACATTTATAAAATTCCTTTTAAGTACGTTACATATTTAATCGAACAATTCAACTAAATATTTTTAGTAATATATAATAACAACAACAATAACAACAACATTATTATTATCATTACAACAATAAAGTTTTTCATATAAAACTTTTGTACAAAATAACCAAATAAAAACTATGAAAATATAATAATATTTTATCGTCGTAATTTAAAAAGGTTATTTAAAACAGATTTAGACATCTTTAGGCTAGATTATGATTATGAAGAGATGAATATCTTATAATAACATTGTCTAAAGTAGTGATGGAAGCTCTACATCCATAGGACCTTTTGACACAGCGCCATCTTATTTTGTTGTGTGTTTCGTAATCGCGAATAAACCGTTGCCCATTAAACACTATAACCGGTTGGCCGCGACGGGATGTTCCGAAAATTGCTATGAAAAAATAAAATATAATTTACCTGTTTTAGTTAAAAAAATGTATTGGTTTTAGTTAACAAATACATTAAGTAGTTTAGTTAACTGGTAACACCATTTTAAAAAATATATATTGCGCAGAAATTGAATCCAATTAAATACAAGACGTTGCTGATTGAAAAGGTATGAAACCTTTAATATAAATATTAAATATATAGTGGGATGTTAGACAAATTCGGTCTTTTTTTTAACTACTACTTTGCTGTAGTTGTTTTAAAACAAGTAATTTTTTAAATATTCTGGCCGACAGACATAAAAGTTAATGTATTATATATTAATTATAATCTTAAAAAAGTCTAATAAAAATACATTTTTATTTACTAAGAAGAAGAAGAAGACTTTTCATGTGGTGTTACTAGATAACACCACATGAAAAGAAAATAAAACTTCATATCCTAAATATGAAACTTTAATGAATAACTCTTGGGACTTAAATCAAACATTGAAAGTAAAATAAACGTTAATTTAAACTAATTAAAAATTAATACATAATCATATTTTTAATTATCTCATACAAAGAAACCTATACGTATTCAGTTTTTGTTGTCAACATATCTTAAGTATATGGGTGGCTTGTGACAATGATATCCATTATACTCGACTACCGTGAGTTCACTGTTAGTCACGACTGTGGCTGTGCACCCTGTGTGGTACCTCATACAGTACCATCTTCGAAAATTATTTTCACAAATAATCTGTCGATTATAGGTGTACTGATTAAATTTCAATGCCTTCGACTGACTTCCAGACATTTTTATTAATTTTCCTGAAATGTTTCATTGAAATTATTAACATAGTATTTAATAGTTTTTGTATAGTTTCTTGTTGTTTAATTATACGAAATAAAGGATTACATTTAAGCTTATTTTTTTAGATTCTATTTTAGTTTGATAAACTCTTATGAATCAATTAGGTATGATAAAATAAAGAAAATCATGTACAGCATTTATTACTCCATATTTAATTTCACAATTCAGTATTTGAACTTTGCTTATATTAACTATTTTAAGTTAGTTTTAGGAACAACGAGTATAAACCATAAAATTATCTTATACAAACATATTCTCCTTTTACTGTTTTATATAAGTTCGGAGGAGAGTGCGAATGGTGTCCATTGTGCTCGACCACTTTAAGCTCAGTGGTAACGACAACCGTGGCCTTACATCCTCTGTGGTACATCCTACAGTACCATCTTCGATTATTGTTTTTAGAGACAACCTCTCGATTATATGTATATTCATTAACTTTCAAAACTTTCAACTGACTTCCTGACATCTTTATTAATTCACCTGTAAAGTTTGCATAACAATAGGATTAATTTTATAATGTTTATTATACTTGTTTCTTTTTCGTCCTATTTATTTAACAGTTAGTTAACACAGTATTTTAACAATAATTTTATTGTTTTTACTCACAAAATAAATAAGTATTCATATTATAACTAAAGCTTATTTTCAAAGAAAAATACTATTCCATTAACTTTACAATTTCGGACATAATTCTCTTAGACTTTTTTTTTCAATAATTCTATTAAAAAAATTTTGTTCAGTACATAGCCCACGCTACATTAGTAAGTAAAGATTTTCCTCGCTCTATCAAGAAAACACAGCGTTAAAATCTGCCATTAAACATGCGGTGTTCTAGAAAATAAACACATGAAATTATGAAGTACATTTACTATATTATAACAGTACTAGCGACCCGCTCGCGGCTTCGCCCGCTTAAACCGCTTAATACACTAAAATTATGTTCGTGTTTTAATATACCTATAATGTATGTTTGC